>LZPO01117387.1:63428-76351 GCA_001675575.1 Neotoma lepida
CTTTTCTCACTCTTCCCTCTCCTTCTATTTATTCTCTCTGCCTGCCAGCCCCACCTTTTTCTCTCTCCTGTCTAGCTATTGGACATTCAGCTCTTTATTAGACCAATCATGTGTTTTAGGCAGGCAAAATAACACAGCTTTACAGAGTTAAACAAGTGCAACATAAAAGAATACAACAATCTTTNTATCATTAACAAATATTTCACAGCATAAACAAATACAACACATCTTAAACTAATAACAAGCCTATTACACATCTCTCCAGTAGAGGGAAATACTAATGCACATTTATCTAGGACACAAGCCTTAGTGCTGACATCCANTGTAACACTATGAAGAAGAAAAAGTGGTTCCCAGGCTGTTGATCTACTTAGCATCCACCAATATCTCTTGGCTTGTGACCACTTTTGTGAGATGGGTTCAAGTCTATTTCCTTTCACTGACACAACCTCTAGAAGCTGGTGACCCTGGATATTTGCTGTCTTGAGAGAGGGAGAAAAGCCTCACCCAAACACTCACTCCTGTTTATAACCACAACCCTCACACAGAAGGATCAGGTCCCCAAGGTTCTCCTAANAGCAGCATAAGGTAGAATGCTGGATTCATGATACATGCTAAAACATCAATATATATGTCTCCTTCTGTTGCAGAAATGAGGCTGTAGCACCATGTAGATCTTATGGAAATGTTCCTGAAAATGTGTGAGTTCCAGATTACACACTGGCACACTGATTTCCCAGGAATTGGTGGGCTCCATGATGCATTATGGGTTTTCATGTGCTTTGTTCCCAAGCTATAAACATCTTTCACATTTTCCTATAAAGCACTGGAGAATAGAACCAGGAGATTAGATCAACCTGAGTAGCTCTAATCTGTTTTTGTCTGTGAGCCAAATTTACATTAGTTGTTTTAGGANCTCTTGTAATAAACTACAAAAATCTATACTTTTAATGAAGGGGATGTAATGTCTCATAGCTCTAAAGAGAAGAACTGTAAAATCTGGTTTTATGAATCAAGTTCAGGATGTGGATAGTGGGGAAAGAAAGGTTTTAAGGGAGACTTTACCCATTGACTCTTCCAGCCTCTTTAGCACCCGTTTCTCAATGGTCACATCCCTCCATAGTTTTTTTCCATGCTCATATGTACTACTTTCAAGTCTGCATTAAATCTATTANTCAAAATGCTTTGATTATATCCAGTACTCAAATGGTTAATCAGCCTCCACCAGACAAAACCTAAAAATATGAAACTATTGAGGTAGTATATCAGTAATGTCAAGCTCTTTCTATATGTACTCTGTATTCTCCCTCTTCCTCCCCACCCCTCTCTTCTATCTCCCCCTCCTATCATTTTTAGTTTTGCTTACCCACAATAGTATTAACATTTCTTCATTTCCTAAGAGAACACATAGTAACTGGTTTATGATCAGAAGGCTCTTGTGAGGGGATAGTTATGGATTCACAGGAATACCTGCTCTATCCCTATCTACATAAAGGAAAAGGACACAGCCATCGATGATGGTGAACAATATGGCACAGTAGCACTATCTACATAGTACGTTCATCGCTTATTAAAACTTCTCAGTCTATTTTAAATTTTTAATTTTTTTGAAAATGTCATACATGCATATGCCATGTTTTGATCAAAGTACATAATATACATTTGTGAATATGCAATAATGTACACTGCTATTACTTTGTATAATGTAAAGTTGTCTCTGGATCTTTTCAGGGTCCTGCATCTGTTATACTCATGATGGAAACAGTTGTCCCTAACCTAAGACAAAATCAACTCTGTTTCTCATTTNAATCTTTCCACTCACCATTTTATCTAAATTCTAAGCATAAAACTCANGATTTATACTATAAATCAAGTTGGTAATAATATAGATATGTAAATAAGAATTTTTTATTTTTCACATTTAAAATTGTGTNTAATAGCTCCATTTTGTTTCAATTGCTTTGAACTGTGGGATTCAATTATTCAATTATTCAATATTTAAGCTTTATATACTGTTCTTTGTTTTGTCTGATATTATGGTTGTCATCTAGTAACTGTTCTGCACAGCCACAGGATATTGACACAATTGTCAAAAACTATTCAGTTCAAAATGATCAGCATGAGTTTGAGAATTGAATTATAATTTCCCNCCTGTTTGGTAAGATTACAGCGTCAGATTTACTGGACAGCATGTGTGGATCTACNCCACCATCATAGTCCTTAGGGCCCATTGCCAAATGAAGATAAAGAAAATGAGGAGGTGTCACATGTACAGATAACCCTGAGACATTTGAAAAATGGATCTAGTTTTTGTTCACTTAGATGGGTTCTCTGTGAACTCTAACTCCTTTGTTATGGCTACATAACATACAAGTCTAGGAGGAGGACAGATTCTCATTCCACATTAGCAAGAATCTAACAGAATTAATTTTCCTTGTTGGGAAAAACTCTGAATGGGAAGAGATTTCCTAAGACTCAACAAGAAAAATTATGAAACTGCTCCTGAATTTTCTTTCCTATGCACCTAAGAGATCCTTTCTCTTAAGAAGCCTTTCTTGCTAATTGGATATAGGACTCATCTGATAACTCTGAGGGCTGTCATAGATTGCTTTCTATTGTGAGAAATGTCATGACTAAAAGCAATTGGGGAAGAAAGAGTATAGGTCAGCTTACAGTTCCACATCACAGTCAATCTTGATAGAAAGTCAGGGCAGGAATTCAAACAGGGTTGGAACTGGGAGACAGGAACTAAAGCAGAGGCGATAGAAGACCACTGCCTACCGGCTTATTCCCCAATGGTATGATCAGCCTGCTTTTTTATACCACCCAGTACCACCTACCCAGGTCTGGCATTGTACACACTGGGGTGGGCTTCCCCACATCCATCATTAATTAAGACAATACCCCACAGACCTGCCTAGAGGTCAGTATGATGGAAACATTTCCTCAATTGAAGCACCTTCTTCCCGGATGCTATTAACTTACATAAATTTTCCAAAAGTCTAACCAGGATGAGAACATTTCATTGGGTTGTAATAACATTTTCCCTTGAATTCCATGTTCTCTTTCTGAGGTATAAAACCTTCCCTTTTATTTTGTATTTGCACATAGTTATTAGCTATCTATCTGTAGAAAGAGACGTAACTAACTGTCTTTTAAATAGATGTGTATGTCTTGAGATCTTGGTATGTATAAGTACACACACATGTGTTTGACAACAGAGGACAGAAAGGTATTTAGGGTTCCCTGGAGTTTTGTCTTATAGGCAATAGTGAGCAGCTCAACAACTTGAGATTTTCCTAGACCAACATGGTGGGAGAGGACTGACTCTGCCCTCCACATGTGTCTCATGAAAAGAACACATCTACACACATACACATAAACATATAATAATAGACAGACAGGTAGATAGGTAGATAGATAAATAGATAGATAGATGATAGATAGATAGATAGATGATAGATAGATAGATGATAGATAAATTGATAGATAGTAAAGAAATGTAAAAAATCATTTCACTGAGGTATAGTTGCTACATGAAAACTTATACATATTTAATGCATCTAAAACAAATTAGTAGAAGTAGATCTGTGAATATCATGAACAACCTTCATAATGCTTCCTTCTATCTATATGGCAGCACTAACCGATGCCTTTGCATANGGCTCCTTAGGGAGGACCCATCCTTGCTCCTCTGAGATAAAAGCTCAATTGTCATCTTGTAGTGAATGATCAGTCTCCCCAAACTTCCTCCTCAAAATGAAGTTGCCTATTCAGATGTTGGTACCACTGTTGTTCAGGATTCCTGGTGAGAACAGAGTGAAGTGAGAAAGGAGTTTGGGTATGGAGGATGAGCCCTGGCCCCCACTGCTGGTCACATGTGTTGTGTCCATGTGTGAGAAAATGCATATTATCCTCCAACATGGGGTCTGTGAGGTTTACATCTTGAGAGGGAGGCTCCAGATGGAAAAGATCCTATGCTGTAATGAAGATTACAACTCAGAGGGATTGGGATGCTCTAAATTATGACTAGAAGCATAGATATTTCAACACTAATTTGTTAAAAAGCAAATTTTAGTGTATAAAGAATTGTATGTAAAAATAAACATTTCAGTTGAAATAAATATCATAAAAAGAAATATCAAAGTTTATTCATGAAGTTTTTCCTTTACTTTGTACTACTCATTATTTCAGCTCCCNGAGCTTCTGTGATGACCTAAACTCCACTCTCTTTGCCTTCTTGCCTTGGAGAGCAAGCCTCTGTCTCTCACAAGTCTATTCACAGCCTCATACACAGTAATGGAAGCATGTATTTGGAATGGTACCTGCTGAGGCCAGGCCAGTCTCCACAGCTCCTGATCTACAAGAATGCCAACTTTTTTTTTCTGGGGTCCAAGACAAGTTTAGTGGCTGTGGCCTTCCTGGCCTCATCAGCTGCAATAACAACTATATTGCTTCTCCTTTGGAAAATGGTGGACAGTTGTCCTCTCAGCAGCCAGGAATGATGGGATAAAGCTGAGTAACATCCCATTCTGATCCAACAGCCCTAGTCTGTCTTCATCAATGAAAGTAAATTAGACAGGAAACTGAGACATATTTTTTTGTTAAAATGTCTCCTTTACTATATAATTACTTCATTTGCCACATTTTATGCTTTGACTTAAATTCTATTTTATTAATATTAATATTGCATATCCTACTTCCTTTTGGTTTTATGTTTATATGAATTATGTTCACTGATACCTGTCAGACTGTCTTTACTCATGAAGTTTTCCTTTTCTGACAAACAGATTATTCTTTTTTTCTTCATCTGGTTGTTATTACTATATTGACTGAATGTTTTATTCCAATTACATGCACAATTATCAATGAGAAAGAACCTATTCATGGTAGTGTTTTCTGGTTTTTTGGAATATTTTCTTTCCTATGTTCCTATTTTGGTTTTTTTTGGTGATTTTACATATTGATAAAATTTTATTTTTTATCCTTCATTTGTGTATATTTTAGTGAATTTAATGAAAACATATTTTCAGGTTAAGTTGCCTTTCTTTTGATTTCAGAGAGTGGTAATTTTTCCTTCATTTCTGGAGTTTTCTGGTAAATGTATTTTTTGGTTGGAAGGGAACATTTTGTTGTTACATCTTATTAGAACTTTGACTATATAACCCAATTGTCTCCTCATGACTAGATTTTTTATTAAGAAATTACTTTAAATCTAGTAGAGGTCACTTCAATGTAATTTAGACCTTTCTTTCCCTTTCCTGTTCACATACTCTTTCTTTTCCCCTTCTGTCCTGCAAGTGTAGTTAGAGCCTAGTTGATAGTAATGGTATGAAGTGTTCATTTTGGTACCTACAGAAGTCAGGCCAGCCTATGTAGTTTCTGGTTTATTCAGCTTCTAGTATGTATGATGAGGTACCTACCACACCTATGTAGTGCCCGTAGCTTTGGGAGATATTTCACACTGCACATTAGCAGTGTGGAACCTGAGGATGTTGGAGTTTATTACTGTGTGCAGTGTATAGTATACATGCTTCTCCCACAGAGATATATCCCTGAACAAAAACCACTTTGCTTGGTCTGACAAAACTTCTCTCCTCTTTGCAGAAGTCTCCGTTGTAGATTGTTGGCATTGATGCAAGACGCCTGTCTTAGGGTTTCAGTTACTGCAATGGAACACCATGACCAACAAGCAAGTTGGGGAAGACAGGGTTTATTTGGCTTACACTTCCATATTNCTGTTCATTATTGAAGGAAGTCAAACAGGGCAGGATTCTAGAGGCAGGAGCTGATGCAGAAGGCTTGGAGGGGTGCTGCTTACTGGCTTGCTTTACATGGCTTGCTCAGCCTGCTTTCTTATACAACCAAGGACCACAAGCTTCAGGACAGCATCACTCACAATGGTCTAGGCCCTCCCCCATTGATCACTAATTAAGAAAATGCCTTACAGCTGGACCTCATGGAGGCATTTCCCCAACTGAAGCTTCTTCATTACTGATGACTCTAGCTTGTGTCAAGTTTATACTCAAAACCAGCCAGTACAAGAATGATATTGAATATTTAAATGAAAAATAAGCAAATCAAAGCTCTGGACTTTTCTGGCACCATCACTGCTATACCATGAGTTAGAAAGCCTCAATCAGTGAACAGAAGGAGATTATCAAAAGGCTTCACATCAGGTACAACAGATATTGACGACCTGAGTTCTCCTCCTTGTAATTCTCATGGGAGAGGACCACACTGGAGAAGTCAACTCCTTGACTGGGTTACCTCCTCACTGCTCAAAATCAGCATCTCNTCCTGAAAAAAATTAATTACTATAATATGAAGAATGGCCAATTCATCTCTTGTTTCTGTCATGACTTTAGCTTTCGGTTCTTATAAAGTGAAATGAAACAAAATATCTAAGATCAATTTTTACTTGATTTCACAAATACTTTTAAGGATTTGATTTTGTCTTTGATGCTTCCCATGCATCTCAAAATTTGTATTTAAAGTTCACCTCAATATTTTGATGATTCTTGATATTATTTCATACTCAAGAAGAAGCAGTTCATGTGCTTCATTCTTCTTCAGGTAAATTCATACACAATTTAAAAAGTCAAAGAAAATAATTTTGTACTTTTTTCTATAACTATATACATTATCACTTCAAAGACAAATTTAAACTAATTTAGGAGGGCTTAGCATGCCTTATTTCTAAAACAAACCATCTTTTCTTTTAAAATATTTACTTTTATTTATGTGTATATTTCCTAGACTGCTTGTTTATATGAGCATCATGTACCTGAAAGTACCCACAATGGCCAAAAGAGGGTGTCATAACAAATGGGCCTGGGGTGACAAGCAGTTGTGAGCTGCAAAATATAGATGCTGGGACATAACCTGGATTCTATACAAGTGCAGCAAGTGTTCTTCATATTTTAGCCATCACTCCGGCCCCCAGGGATGTTTTCTTACAAAGGCAGGCAGTTGGATCACACCCTATATTTAAAAAATTTTAAAATTTTAAAGTAAACATTGCCTTTTAAGGAAAAGTTAATTGAAGAAAGAGACTCCTTTCTTCAAGTATGATCTTTGCAGGGAAATCTTAGAGCAGATAGAGAGCTTAGAAAAAGCTTAGGCAGGCAAGGGAACTTTGGTCTCATTCTATTAGTCAGTGTATGCATGCCTGAGGCTTTGGAATATGAGGCGCACAGGCAAGGAAACCTTCTCCGAGTTAAGTGTAGAAATTTGTTGTCCACTTTGGTACAGTCTAGGTTGGTACTTCTAGGTTTACTTTTATACTTACCTCAGGAAACACTTTAAAAAAACAACAGCAGCGCAGGCATTGAATAAACCAGGGACTAGTAGATAGATGGATAGTAGGGTGTTGCTTATCCAGAAGTCAGGCATGCAACACAATAATATGCTGTGATTTTTAGGAAAAAAAAACAGAAACAAAGAAGATAGACATATTCACAGAAGAATCTCTAGATTCTCTGTGAAATACACTGATATATATATATATATATAAAATCTGTGAAATATGCTGATATATATACTCTTCTCTGTGAAATACACACACACACACACACATATATATATATATATACACACATATATATATATAAAATCAGTCAAGTGGTATTTGTAGGAAGATGATTAAATTGTATGAGTTACTCAGAACACATCTACATGAAATAAGCTTCACTATTTTTCCTCCAAATTAGTTGTGTTAGACATTAAANGAAAAGTAATGTCACTGGGAGAATTTCTTCACAGGTATGTAACAAAATTGCTTTTCAGAGGAATTCTGACTTATTGTAAGCTTTGGTGGTAGTTTATACATTGTAGAGAATGTTGGCTGATGTGTTATCATAATTTGGAGACCAATGTTTACTATGCATTTTCCCAGGAAATCCAGGGAACAAGATCACACACATCTCAGTGGCAGTTTTCCAGACAACTTTTACCCTCATGATCATAAGTGTGGAGACAACCAATGCTTATCACTGCTCTGTGTGTCCTTGACAGCACAATTTTACATATCTAAACACAAAACCAACTACATAAGCCATAGTCATGAACAGGAGACTAGGGTGTCAATGAAAGGTATTGATTTTGCCTTCACATGAGGAAATACATCACAATAATACTAGAATTCATTTTATGCCCAAAGTTCTCATACTACCACTTCAGTGGACAAATAACAATGCAAAGTGAAGTTTTTAATTTATGCTCAGTAAATTATTCATACAATGTATGCAGTGATTGGGAAGTTAGGATTTCCAATGAACCGAGTTGCTAAGGCTTGAGAACCCAGCAGTTTTCAAGATTAAAATATTTCTCTCAGTGAAATATATGGAATGTAGACAGATATAGGAAACAATTTCATTTTGTATTTAATTTTATTTGTATTTTGTCAGTTATTATAAGTTGAATATCTGAGAGAAGTATTCATCTAGGTATCCCATTCCATGCGTACAGGACACCAGGAAGCATAAGAACATGAAAATCATCCAACTTTGCTCAGTTAAAGTAAAGGACAAATAGAAGAGAGTGGAATAGCACTGCTCACCCTTCACTGGCCTCTGAAACCTAGAGAAAGCAAGGTGGGTAATTGGCAGTATGGACCNGAAGTTTCAGTAAAAACTGTAAAAAAACTAATCAAGAGTTTTTGGAAGATGGAATGTAGGGAAAGCAACACCTCTCAGCATTCCTGATGAGATAGATCTCAGAGGAGTAACTGGAGGAAACCGAGCGTGCAGAAAGACAGGTGCCTCAGAAAGCATATGCTAAAGTTAGATGCAGAGACCCACCTTTTAAAGACCTGTTCATTTTTATTTTATGCACGTGGGTGTTTCACCTGTATGTAAGCATGCACACCATCTGTGTGCCTGGTGTCCAGAGATCCAGCAGAGAGTGTTGGATCCCCTGGAACTGGCATTAGAGGTGGTTGTGCCACATGTGGATACTGGGAGCTGAGCCTTGGTTCTCTGCAGGAGCAGCAATTGCTTTTGACCTTTATGCCATCTCTCCAGTGATGAGAACTTTTTTAAAGAAAAAGGATTATAGGTAAAATTAAGAGAGAGAAATAGTACTCCAGAGTGCAGAAATCACAAAAGAGGGACATGAGAAGGAAGAGGATGAGGTGAAAGANATGTAACATTGGTAAGAAGAATAAGACTGAGATTTTAGAATCCAGTGAGACATCAGTTTTCTTCTGGAGGAAAAAAAAAACCGAGAATTTTGGTAAAATGCTGGTATGTGACATATACAGTTGGGCTTCAGAAATTGTGTAGTGAGACCTGTCCCTGAAATCATAGAGCAACCCCATTTACATGAGGCAAACTAAAGGGCATATTTCATGGTCATGAAGCACAAGACAGGATTTGGGTAGGATTTCAATAATNCCTCTTGGAGATAAGGCCCAATAGTTTAAAGACCTAAAAATCCCAACATTTTCCTAAATAAGTTACTATGGAGACAAGGTCTTCAACAAATGGGTCTTTGGAGGATGTACAACATCCAAAATGTATCCTATATTAACTTTTTCTTTTCTGCATCATAGAAAATTTCCTAAAATTGGCCCTGTGTTTAATCAATGCTTTAGTGAATAAACAAATGATTCACATGAACAAGTGACTCTCCAAGACAAGCAACAGCAATGGCCTGTGAACATTGGAAGCAATTTTATGAAAATAAAACCTGAATTTTGCTAAGCTATCAAATCAATGACAGCAATGTTCACATCTTAGGAAGTAACCCAGAGTAAACAGACAGCAGATTGATTTATCTCTAACACATTTTAGAATTAAATAGAATATACTGATTTGCTCCTTAGACAAGCAGTGCATATGCCAGCTGGGTCACNAAAAGTTTTGTGTTTAGAACTGTATCACTGTGGGAGGAAGGTCTGTGAGCTACATGCAGTAATGAACTTCCAAGTCCCCAGGCTCCACCCTGCAGAGTTTCATCATGAAATCTATTGCTGATCTAGTACCACTGAAACTATCTGGTACCAGAGAAAATCTATAGGAAACTCTATAGACCAGGACCAGTATACTGTCCTGGAATCTGCAAGAATCAAAGGAAATAGTTGATTTCATTGCTATATACAAGACTCTGACTAGATCTCCAGGAGACAGAAACTGACTCTCAAAGGGTGACAGGGGTGGAAAGTGGAGTCTGNAACATTATGACATCTCAACTGATACCTGAAATAAAGGGAGAATTACAAGGTCAATTATATAATTAGGAGTGTCTGTTTGTTATTCTTTGTTATTTATCTCACTAACATGATCATTTTTGTTAAGACAATTTTAGCTCATACCCCACAATATCAATGTTCAAAAAGAGCAGGTACTTAAATAAGATAAGTTCCCTCTAAGTGTAATCTCCAGCTCTCCCCCTTTTATCTTTGTTATAATTTATACCAAAGCCCAGCTCCTTCCACAACGTTCTCCACTTTCACAGATCTAAGTATCACATGCTATATTGAAAGACAAGATTTATGCATCCCTGCCCCCCACACAAGAGCAAACCCCATTATGAGCCACAGAGGGTCTCAGGGTCTCCCTTGCATTCCTACTCTCTGTCCTCTCCTCTGCCCTTACAAGGGATCCAGGGCATGAGCAGTCCCAGGAACAGAGTAAGGCACCTCATTCTGAGTTAAACTGGGAAACCTTGGACAGTCCAGGCAATTTCAACTTGACTTTTATCTCAGACTTGTTAGGCAGGGCCTTCCTAGTGAGCAATATGCAAATTCCTTGGTGAGGTGAAATGGAGTGAGACAAACTGACAGGCCCAGTGGGAATAAGACACCAGAGGCCTAGTGCCTCTCCTCTGAGCAGCTTGACACAAAGGTTTTTCTGAGCCTCAAAGAATACTGGTCAGTAGAGTTCAAACCTGTTTCCTCAGCAGAAGGATATATTTTATTGTTCCTTCTTTATTTCTGACCATTTTACAGTTTATCACACTTTACTAGTCAAGTTTTAATCTTTTTTTCTTTTTCTTTTCTTTTCTTCTCTTTTCATTTTTTTTCCTATTTTTTTTTGGTTTTTCAAGACAGGGTTTCTTTGTGTAGCTTTGGCACCTTTCCTGGAACTCACTTGGTAGCCCAGGCTGGCCTCAAACTCACAGAGACCGCCTGCCTCTGCCTCCCGAGTGCTGGGATTAAAGGCATGTGCCACCACCGCCNGGCTCATTTTTCTTTTTTAAAGTATGTTTTAGTTTTGTATTTGTTTATTGTGTGGTCTGATTTCTTTTTTAGTAATTTATTTCAAAATTTAGATTTGGTATTTTTCATTTTGTTAAGTAAAACACATAACTTGAAAGGCAGAGATGTTAAATATGTACTGAATACAGTTTAATGTACATTTACAGTGCTGATCCATCTTATACACCATGCAGTCCAGCTGCTTCCCTCATGTCCCCTCCATCCATAACCAACCACTGCAAGCCCCCAAGGCGACATTCTTGACACCTGCCACAATATCCTGGTATTTTCCCTAGATTTGAACATCATATAATTTCAAGCAAGCATTCAAGTATAAACACAATGTATTTGTCTTTGTATGTGATAGAAAAACTATTCTTTAGCTGGTTACCCACTAAATAGGCCTTTTTGAGCTTTTTCTTCTTTCCAGTTGGACAAAAGCATGGTATAAAATGTGAGGTTATTTCTGGGTTAAAGGATGATTTCTGATATTGCATGGCCAGGTAATAGCAATATAAACACATGAGATCAGTGTGGATTCCAGGAGACAGAGCAAAGCTATGCATGGTTCCCTCCTACAGCCATATATAGATGCCCTGAGGTCTCTTCTTTTACCACATTTTACCCATTTTTACAGTCATATGGGTTACTTCATACATTCTAAAACATGGCAAATTAATGATTGCTTCTGTATATACAAAATGGTAAGTAGTTTTAAATTGCTTATTTGTATATAGTTTTTGAATAAATGTTAATGTTCTATTACTTGGATTTTAAANTTTTTTGTGATGTATAAACTGGAGCATTACCCATTTAATTAGTTCAGGAGTACTCATGACATTAAAAGCCATTTTAGAAATGTAATATAACTGATGAAGCCTTTTATTACTTAATGCAGTGGCCAATTAGATGCTGAAATGTATAAATAGAATGATGTAAATACTGCTAATTACTAAAAAATTAATGTGTATTTCATCCACTTAAGATATCTCATTTGATATATTAACTCTGGAGTTGTCACCAGAAGGCAACCAAAGCCTATGAAAGGTTGACAAGTTTTATAATGTGAAATTATTAATTTTGTCATAATTTGAGTTAAACAAAAATTTTGAAGACTCTCCAGTGTGCATGTGTATCTGCAGGAAACTTAGTAGCTTCAGGTAAAAAGATACAAGGACATAATTGATATGTATTGTTTAAAGAACCTGTGAATTGATTAGCATAGACCATAGTGCCAGAGAGATTAGGGTGTGCTCTGATATGCACAATGAATAGTGGATTAATGTAATGAATTAATAGTTGTTTTTAACTGTGTGAATAAAAGAAATTATCTTGTAACATAAGGTTTAAAAACACAGTGTAAGTATTTTGGACAATATATACTCCACATCAAATCCCTTAGGCTAACATGTCAAACATAAGATCCTGTATAATCAACTGCTTAAAATAAAATTCATGTCAAACAAAGCCATAATTACGGGAACAAAATACCAAGCCTAAAGGACTAAAGCAAAAATTCTCCTGAGGGGAAAGTGATGATCAGATGCTTAAACAAAGTCAAATTGTAAAGCAGAGTCAGAATTGTAAAGCTTCTCCTGTTGATACCAGAATAATCTTACTGCAGTGGCATTTAATGAATACTTACTATGCTTACTGCATTACATGAAGTTTCCAAAAAGCAGTGGAAGATAAATGTGTGTGTGTGTGTGTGTGTGTGTGTGTA
>LZPO01117388.1:10921-24576 GCA_001675575.1 Neotoma lepida
CAAGACCTAAGTCCAAATCCCATTTCAAACAGTGACCTGCCATGTAACCTTGGAGGCTTCACCTACCGCGTTTCTGTTGCCACGTCTGTGCAAGCTGGTTAGCACCTACCTTTTAGGTTCTTTAAGAAAATGCCATGAAGCCACATTAGATGGATTCCCTGGAATTGTAGAATGTTGGCACCACATCAAGTGTGTGGCAGAAACTTGGAAGACAGGCATGATTGAGAAGCTCCTGAAACAAGGGTGGTAACTTTTACAAGAGTGTACCACTGAATGGGGTTGATGATTCCTGGGAGTCCTTTCCAAGGATATTTTAAGAAAACCACCACAACCAAAAGTTGGCAGAAAGNGATACATGCAGGAAATTGCAGATTCCATATTCTAGAGGTGCTGTAATTCTGTAAATGCTGCTACTATTGCAAAAACCCAAGCCTTTCTGTTCATCTGTTTTTAATTACTATGTTTTTGTTTCTCTATTATACAGATTCTGATTCCTCGGTGATGTTTTGCCCCCTAATTTAACTATGAAAACATTCATTTTCCAGATTAATACCAATGTTTAAAATTCCTTTCTTTAAAAAAAAAATGACAGTTCACTGCCCTCAGATGTGCTCACTGGGAGAAAACATAAGCAATACAAAAATACATAAAGAAAAAAAATGCAGAAACATTACCTTGTAGGGGCCAATCATGGTTCATAGTTTAATGTATACCCTCATAGACATTTGTTTATATTTATTTTCTTTAAAAGTTATTTAAGTAAAACAGTTGCTGTTAAATGTTATCATTGTAGCAAGAAAAAAGTTAAAGACATTAGTAAAAAGTTCAAAAAACTTCCCGTTCATTTTCTTTTTCACGTTGGGCGTCTTACTCCAGCAGGTCCTTGAAAACAGGATTTTAACTGGGCATCCTTGAAACCCTACCTCTTTACTTCTCTGCTTTCTCCATTCTAACACTGAGTCCTTCTTAATGGTCCTCTAAAAGTTTAATTTTACCTTGCTGACGTGTTCTGGAATCACAAGCCATGCTCCTTGGCCCCTGGCCATTCTGTGGAAGCTGCATTACTTAACCTCCGTCCCCCAAAGCAGGGCCAGCTCTAACCTTGGACTTAGTACTGCATTCCCTGATGGAGCAGGAAAGAGTCTTGATTTCAATAAGTAACCAGTACTCACTAGAGTCACCAGCTATGAGGTCTGCAGAAGGTTGGCTCAGGGGTGGTGAATTATTTAAATATATGTTTTATGTCAATTGCTACAGGCAAAGTGGGGAGAGGTGTCAAACAGTCCTCAATAATTAATGCAAATGGCAGCTAAAATTCCAATGGACTTGCCTACTTTTGCAGTTGACTTGTTTTTTTTCCCCCTGGGAAGATATTGTATTTAATAAAAAGTGCGGCAAGGCTTATNGTTTTGTCAATTTGCTCACTGCATAGATGGCAACAGGTCCCCAAAGTAAAAATACCTCAAGCCATACCATCCCACTCTGCAAATCTGGTTGTCTTTCTTAAAATGAAAGCTAAACAACTCTTGGAANAAAAGAGGGGAGGAAGGCAGGGAGAAAGGAAGAAACATCCGATGGGGTTGTCTATAGGAGTTGTCTTAGTCTCTTTCCTACAGTGATAAAGTGCCATGACTGAGGCAGCTTATGGCAGAGTTTATTTGGCTTAGGGTGCTAGAGGGATAATAGTCCCTGATGGAGAAAGGGAGGTAGCAGGCAGCAGGTGGCTGGAGCAGCAACTGAGAGCTCACATCTCACACTACAAGCATGAAGCCGAGAGAATGCCCTGGAAACTGGGCATGGCTCTGGAAACATTAAAGCCCATCCCCAATGATACTTCCTCCAGGTAGGCCACACCTTCTCATCCTCCCAAAACAGTGCCACAAACTGGGGAACAAGTACTCAATTGCCAAAAATACAGGGAGCATCCCATTCAAATCACTGCAGGAATATAGTCTGTCAACTGACTATTCACCCTATATTGTAAATGATGAAAATTTTAAGTAAGTTACCATCCTGAATTGCGTTCCATATAAAGAAAAAAATCAAATAAAATGCAGAAGTAGTAAAACAATGTATCTTGGAAATGAAAAATAACAGTATATACAGAAAAGTTTTAATGGATGCTAAATTGCAAAAGAAACGTCTAAGAATTGATGACATAAATGTAGCCTTAATTAGAGGAGCTAGTCATGTTTACCAAACCAATGAATTTCAGCATCTAGGAAAGTAGATTCCCCTGGCAGAAAATCGTGCTTCTTTATTCTTTCTTGTATTAAGTGNTCTGTGTTTGTTTGCACAGATCCACGTCAGAGTGTAAAAGGTCTTAGACAAACCAGAGCCCTTTTTGAGACAGACTTTATTTATGGCATTGAACCTGAGTAGAAAGATTAGGGCAGAAATACAAAATTTGTTAAGCAGCATGAGGCCAGTGATTCAGAGCAAAGTCCCTGGGCAGTGGGAAGCCATAGAAAGCCCTTCCTGTGTGACATGTGGCTCACATGAAGCCCACAGAGTCCACTTACTTCCATGTCCTTTGATTACATTTTTAAAAATCAGACTTTAATTAATATAATGAAACCATATTTGAGTATAATGATGAAAATAATTAATGGCTGCTGAGGGGGAGAGAGAGGGAAAGAGAGACAGAGAGAGATTGATTGATTGATTCAGTCTTCTCCAGGGACAAGTCCCCTAACTGGTTACCCTGTCCCAAATGGTCAGCCCTAAACATATACATATGGGAGCAACATTAAATGGACTCAGCAGATTATATATGCAAATATATATAATATCACAATAATAATTTTAAAAGTTATGAGTTTGATAGAGTGAGGGTACACAGGAGGAGTTGGAGGGAGGAGAGGGGAGGATGGAAATGATGTAAATACAGTATTCATGTACTAAACCCTTAAGTGAAATTTAAAATTTTTAAATTAAACAATTTTATTATTATTATTATTTAACTACTTCAGTGGCAGTTCTAAAGTATGCTATATACACTTAATCTTCACCATCACCAGAATGGATATTTATATTTAGTGGTAAGAAAGGCAACATGAAAAGGGGAAATATCAATCATCAGACTGGACTGGATTTGTATCACAGGGTGTGAACTTGAGAGTTTCTGAACCTCACTAAGCCTGGGTTTTCTCATCTGAAAACAGGAGTACTTCACATCTTTATGTTAGGACTTTCTGTAAAGATATGACACAATACTCAGCATTCCCTTACTCTCTAATGTTGGCGTGAATCTAAAGAACATGAGGGTGTGTGGAGTTTACCCCTCTTCTTGCTTGTCTGTTTTTCTGTATTTCTTCNATATGCCATCTCTCTCCCTCATTCTATAAGCCTGACTAGCTATGTCTCTACTCAAAAAGAAACCTACTGCATGAACTTGAGAATATCACAAGTGATCTCCCTTTACATACTTCCTGTGTGTAACCTGCAATCTGAGGAATAAAAATGTTAGTGGATTTAAATTTCCAGATATATAAAGATATGAAAAAGAACAGTCAGATGGAGAAGACACACATCTTTCCTGTGCCTTCTGTCTAACTCTTGCCCCTCCACCCTGCCATCACACCATCAGTTTCCTGAGATGTCAACTAGTAGGAGTCCACCCCNTGGGACGACACAATTATTNAGTGTATTGAATCTGTAAAACTGTAGACTAAGCCATGACNGTGANGATCGCTAAAGGGCTGTGTCTTATATGATCCAGCCCCAAGCACTCAGAGTTTCCTATTATAGGAACCATATGGTTTTAGACATAAAAGAATTTAAGTTCTTTTCACACTTGAGGCCTTCCAAGAGTCAACTCTCCATGTGCAGAGATTCAGTGCAGGATTTACATTTCTTCATCTGTGAGTGAGGGATTAAAGTATAATGACGAGTTTTCTGACAATTAAAGTGACTGCATCCAAAAATGAGTTGGTGAGATGNATGGTGGGTGCCCTAGTCTCCCTTCTGTTGTGGTTATAACCATAGTAATCACAAGTCACTTGGGGAGCAAAGGGTTTATTAGGATTATATGTCTTGATTACAGTCCACGGGAACTCAAGCAGGGCAGAAACCTGGAGGCAGGAACGGAAACAGAGACCAGGAGGGAATGCTGTTTAGCAGCTTGTTCCCCAGAGCTCATTCAACCTGTTTTCTTACACCACCCACGCCCTTCCTAGGGATGGCACCACTCACAGTGGGCAGGGCCCTCCCACATCAATCATTAATCAAGAAAATATCCCCACAGACTTGCCTACAAGCCAGCCTAATGGAGGCACCATCTCAAATGAGGTTTCTGCTTCCTAGAGGACTCTAGCTTCTATCAAGTTGACCAAAACAAACCAAAAAAAGTAACAGCACGTTCTGTGAAGCACCACTTAAAGGAATCTAAGTAAAAAGTATGTATGCAGGATGCAATGATCAGTCAGAGACCCTTGTAATCANACAATTCTCTGATGCTATAGAATAGAAACTCCAGACGGTGATGCAATAGGGGTAGATTTTGGTAGTATTAATCCATGAGTATTTTAGCAGTTTCATTCTATGACAATTATAGAAGGAAAAAAAATGAAACACAAATGGAAATTAGCCCTTAGCAGCTGCTTCCCGGAGCAATTTACATTTTAGATATCCAGAATAGCAACACTGGTCCAGAATAGGAGAAACAAGATTTCATTCTTATTGTAGTATAAGATCTCCCATTTGTTAGAAAGTTTGTTCTGACTGTAAAGAAAGAGAAAAATAGATGTAGCTGGGAATGCTAGTCTACACCCGAGAGGGTATTTTTGGTTTTTGTTTTCCCCTGTATCTGGCATTGTCTTTTACCCAGACTCTGGCAAAGGGGATAAGGAGTAATCTGTTTGGAGCCCAGAAGACTGAAATTTAAAGGAAATCACTGATGTTCTGTTGACAGCCATGCTTAATTATTTGAATGTGTTTGTGTTTTAGTCAGCTAACCTGTCATTACTAGAATTTATAAGAATCCTGTGTAATTCTTGAAATTGAAATGTCAGTTATGACTTTGTCTTATTTTTCTCCAAAGCCATTCCTTCCTTCTTTTCAAACTGTACTTCATAGGATCACCTATAAACACTAAGTACTTTGGAATTTTTAGGGAATGCTACATCACGGCACTCTTCTGGGCATCCCAACAATGTTGTGAGAGAAATGTGTAGTATACATGCAAAGAATCCCCATCCACCAATCAAAACTCACAGAGATGTGCAGTGTAGACCTCAGAAGCCGTTTCTCCAGGCCTTCTCATGGAAGCCAATGGACTTGCCTTGTAGACGCGGGCATAAACTAGGAAGGGAGGAGTGAGGGCAGACACTACAAAATTCAACCCATGAGTTCAATGAGCGTTTACATTTAATTTCTAGACTCCTTGCCTTCATGATAGGGCTTTATTATCGACTGTGATTAATTTATGTGGCCTGCAGAAGGAGAATGTGCAAATCAAGGTTCAGCCACGATCCCTTCCCTCGCTGTCCTACTTTGAATTATTTTCCCGACTCCTGTCCTCACATTTTCAGTTCCAGACTAGAGATGATGGCAATGCCCGTCTCAAAACATTACTGTGATGATTAAATTGCTTTCATAAAGTATTTTATAAAAGGTAAGACATTGAGCTGGGCGGTGGTGGCGCACGCCTTTAATCCCAGCACTCGGGAGGCAGAGGCAGGCGGATCTCTGTGAGTTCGAGGCCAGCCTGGGCTACCGAGTGAGTTCCGGGAAAGGCGCAAAGCTACACAGAGAAACCCTGTCTCGAAAAACCAAAAAAAAAAAAAAAAAAAAAAAAAAAAAAAAAAAAAAAAAAAAAAAGACATTGTATAGGCATATTTGGGAATATTCGGTTAATAGAATATTGACTATTAATATGTTCAAAGCTAAACAATAGTATCATAGTTGATGACAAGCTGAACTACTTGACATACTTTCTGTGGGAAAAAAGGCCAACTTGAAAGGTGAGTTTCTGTTCATATTGCACCTACACTAGTATTTGCCCATGTCAGACTCACTAGAATGTAAGGCAGATGATAATAATATGTCTTACACATCAGTTGGACTCGCCTGGACCATGTCTCACTCCCTCCACTCTACTCAGCTTGACTTCCTTTTAATCCTCTTCTATTTTAATTTTTTTCTGGTTCTACATTGTGTATGTGACTATTTATGTACTAGAAGCAAATATCCAAAGGACCGTGGAAAATGCACATAGCATTTGCCTTCAAAGAATACTTAGGCCTTCTATAAATACATCGATGATCACTGCTGACTTTTGTCTTCTATGAGTGTTTCCTCAGCTTTTTATCATGNGTGTTTTCCCAGTGTAAATCACAGGGCAGGAACTTTGTCTGGTTCTATTTGTAAATCAGGGAGAGAGCATTGTCATTCAATAAATGCTANGAAGTACCAGCATCCATGGGAGGTGAATAGGTGGAAATGATTATTTCTGTCTATTATAAGGAGAAAAGAAATGTATACTGTATAATTTCCAAAGCATTTCCACATCAATTATCTCGTTTGTACATCACAGTGACACTATTAAAAAAAAAAACTAGAGTGTGCAGTTTTGGTGTTATCTTCCCTTGCCAACAATGAAAACTGAGTGAGAAGAAGGGTTAATGTTTTGTCCAAGGGCCTGTGGCAAGTCAGCACCATGGCTACAGGGGACAGAAAACCTAAACTCCTCTTAACCAGTGTGGCCAAAACCTCAGTGAGCACTTGTGGGCCTTGACCATGCCAAAAAGTAGATACATTAGATGATTTTGTATGATAGCATTTAACTTTGATGCTGGCCTACACCTAGCCCTTAGAAAATAGCTGCTCAATTAATCAATACGATGATGATCAAGACTCAAGAAGTGATTTTTGAAACCATGGTAAGCTTTCACATCCTTGTCACCTAGGCTGCTGTTCAATCCCCGAAAACCCTGCATATTGTTAATTTTCTGTTGCATTTAGTGAAAGTTTCAAAGTCACTTTTCAGTACTGCTTTCTAGGCCTGTCATTTTCTCAGCATATTGCTACCTGTGGCTGATAGCTTAGGTTAGCGGTTCTCAACTTTCCTAATGCTGAGACCCTTTTATACAGTTCTTCATGTCGTGGTGACCCCCAGCCATAAAATTATTTTCATTGCTACTCCATAACCGTAATTTTGCTACTCTTATGAATCATAATGTAAATATCTGTGGTTTTCGATGGCCTTAGGCAACCCCTGTGAAAGGGTCATTCAATCCTGGGGTCATGACTCACAGGTTGAGAACCACTGGCTTATGTCTATAGCTACTGTCCTAACAGATTTAACTTTAATTTGCAAAATGCATGTGATAAGTGCAAGGGCTGTTGAGTTATAGGTTAACTTTTCATTTCATTAAGAAAATGTGTCAAGTATTTACTGTTGAAATCTCCACCACCCAGAAAAGCCCAGATACCAATCCCAGATGACACCCGATTTACAATGAGGGGNCTGCTATTCATGTCTTCTGCTTCTGCTAGAGGTACAAAAGCATTGAGAGACAGCTGTGTATCAGAGTGAACTTCAAAGGGGGCTGGGCAGACAAATTGGATTTTGCAATTTATTCAGAATAGTTCACAATAGTTGAAAGTAATGAGGAGAAGAGGATAAGAACACCCCTGTGTTCCTCAGAGACCACTTTCACAGACGTAGCAGGAAACTGTCAGAAGCCTTGTCAGGTATACTAGATGTGGGCGATGCTCANGTATTAGTTGTTAAGAATGCCCTACAAGCCCTTGATCCTGCCAAAATCAAATAACCGTGTGTATATCTTATTTGTACAGTCACGTGGGGGACAACGTAAGCATCCTGTGCATCCTTGCCGTCATACTATCTCTTTTGAGCTGCAGTTTGGTAGCATTTTAGGTAAATGTTTTTGTTCAAAATAGTTCATTGAGGAAACTGAACTTGCTATCATATTTCAGAAGAGTGCCCACTCTTTGCCACTCACAAAGCCTCTCCTACAACCACCCACATTTGTCATTCACAAAGCCCCTCCCACCACCACCCACAGTTTTCATTCACAAAGCCCCTCCCACAAGCATGCATTGTCATGTGTTTGTGTCTGCTTTTCACTTCCCAGAAAAACTGACAAATCATCTATCAAATTATTTCTCTCAGAAGAAAATCTCATTAAAACAAAGGCTGTAGGAGATGCTCTAATAATGTTTTCAGAAACTATAAACTATACAGCCCTGAATTCACTAATTCAGCCGGTATCGATATATGGTAGTTCAAGGTCATGATTCCTTTAATAGCCATCTGAGGATTCGAGTAGTTTCCCATATCAAATGATGTCTGAGAAACATGCGGTGAAAATGGCCTGGAACTTTCAACTCCTTGCTCTCTGACCTTGAATGCTTTACACTTATTTTCTACCCCATGAATCTTCATCCACTGATAGCTACATTTTACTTAAACTTTGTAAACAGGGAACAGCAAGAGTAACAATATNTCTATACATACATGTAGCATATATACACACATGAATATATGTAAGATATGTAACATATTTATACTAGCATAAATAAATCTGAACTCATAAATAGATAATTTTATTAAAATAAAGCATTGAAGAATACTTGTTAGGCCTCACCCATGGTGTNTCTGAGCTTACTAATAGGGTTGAACAAATGACTGATTTGTGACAATGTGGTATCACAATGTCTGGGTCTTGGTGTTAAGTCTACTGATATACTTCACTATACTTCATATTTTCAACTCAAAGGTTTTGTTAAACTTTAAGTGCACAGATACATGTTTTGTTAAATGATTCTGTTATTATTTTTCTTCAAAAAATCTTTTAAAAGTAACTGGTACCAACTAGCTGCTTGTTAAAGTGCAGATATTGCATTTAATAGGTTATTTAAAGGCCCACTTTTGCTTTGAGTTCATTTTTAATCAAGTATTGAACATCTTCACTATTTTCATCATTATGATAAAATACACCAATCACTTCCTGTAGGGCATGTGCTACTAATCTCTCTCTCTTTTTTTTTTTATTGATGACAAAGCTCTGATTTGGAAAAATAGAATAAGGTGCTAAGGTAAGAAAAGTAATAAGTACTAAAATCTGTTTAGGACCCAGATCTATCTTTGATTGAAGGCTGTGTTCTTTTTAGTACACTGTGTGGCCTCTCAAATTCTAGAACCATCAACATTTTACAGATACATATTTGTGTGTGTTGGAGGGTTGGGGAGGGGAGAGGATATCTCTCTCTCCTCTCTCCTTCTCTCTCCCCTTTTCTCTCCCTCTCTCTCCCTCTCTCTCTCACTTGATCATAGTAGAAGGCAAGAGGGGTTTATCCAATGAGGCCATATTGGAAAGAAGAACCAAAAGATCCAGTGACACCCCAAAAATCTGTCTTCAGCATCTTTCTTTTTAAAAACTAGTCTTGACATCCAAAAAGCAACCGCATTAGGGAGAGATGAGTACCAGTGGCAAGCTCCCGACATCTTGGTATATACCTGTCTTAGTTTTAACTTTTACAACATCTTAATTAGCAATAGGCTAACCTTTATAAATCACTGTTGCTCTCAGAAAGTAAATATAATTTGTAAAGGAGACAGGTTCCCACTCTTTGCACCTCTGAAGAATGGTGTCACTGGGTATAAAAACTAGCAGTCGATTTAATAAGCTATTTATTTCTATAATAAGAGAAACCTCTATTATTTGTGAGGAACAGGCTGCATTTGGGGCTGCTATAATAAGTGGAAAAGATAACAATTGAAATTCTGAATATATTAGAACCACAGCATGTTGCAGACCAATTAAAATTGACAGCCAAGTGAAGCAAATATACATGGACAAATATAGAAACTTCAAGTTATCAGGGTGATTTTTTTTTCCTTTTCACTACTTGGTATTTATTTTTCTTGCTTCTGGATATTCCAGTTCATTGTATTAATCTTTCTGCTTGACTTCTGAATTTTAATCAAGTTGAACACTGATAGATAATAAAATTTTAATTCATAGTAGAATATGTTGGCAGTTTGATGTATTTAGTATGTGATGTTGAGAAACTATCACTAACTAGAAATACAAGCTTCTGTAGACAATCTATAATTTTCATAATCTTAATCCACAGTGGGAAAATAGACGCCGTGCTCAACATTTTAGTCATGTGTTCACCTCGCTGTATTAAATTAGTATTGGCGGCTGAGTGGGAGATTACAGGCTACAGCTGCTTTAACCTTCAGCAGCAAATGATGCTTCCTGAATTGCCTCCATGTGCTTCTAAAGCCCAGGAAGCTTAAGAATACAGGGTTGATGCTAATGATGAGAAAACACGGTGATTTCGCATCGCTTAGCTCGGAGGAGGGCTGGACATAAACATGTTGCTAATGGTGGTGATGGGATTTTCTTTCATGACGTTGTGGAAGAATGTGTTGTGTCAGACAAGCCTGACAAATGAAGATGAAACCTGAATGGTAAAGTAAACAGCAAGTGCATTTACTGAATGTCTACCATATGTTATATGCTATGTACATATACATATATATGGCATATATCTTCTAAATCTACCATATATTATATATATATATATTGATATGTACCATGTTGATCTAATTACATTTTTCATGTTAACTGTATGGAACGGGTACTATAACAATTATTCACATGACCCTGGGCTACTTAATTAGAGCTGAGACTCGAACTCCAAAGCTCATCCCTGGTCCCTTCTGATTTCAAGGCTCTACTTACAACTGTTATGTTAGTTGTTTTCATGTGATATGATACTGTCAGTTATTTGTCTGTTCATAAATGTGTTCTAATGTTTAAAAGACAATGTTCAAGAACGGCTAGGTGTGATCCCAGTACAAACTCTTTTATTTAAGCCCAAGTACATTTGTGGCCTGAAATTGATGCTTGGCTTCTATCTTGATCAGCTAGCATCTGCAGTGTGGGGGTGAGTTGGTGGAGGAGGAGAAAACAGCTGTTCTGGAGACGGTGAAAGAAAAAGGAGGCTCAAGTTAAATGCTTTCTGTCCTTAGACGTGATTAATAANTCTTAAGTACTTTTCTAGTTAATAAACTGTGACAGAGTCACCCAGTTTGGACCCAGAAAATATGTAATGATTGGGCTCCTTGTGAATAATGCNTTTTAAACAGAATGGCTGGCTGGATTTATACACTTTTGAAAACAAATAGTTTAGGGACAAGAATGCTACAATATGGAGTTGTAAAAAGAAGTAAACAGCGCCATCTACTGGACTTTCACTTTTACTTTTTGAAGATGACCTTAACGGTATTGTGCATATGTAATCCATATACGGGAAAACATTAACTCCAGAGCCCACGGCGTAGCCTGTGAAGTCTGGAAAAACAAAGTATTACATTGCCTTGCACTGCAATACACCAGTAGATACGTTATTCTTTATCCAATATTTTGTTTTCAAACTTAGTGCTATTTCTTCAGATGAAATGTCCCCTGCCTTAACCTCTGTTGTGTTATATTTTGTTTGTGTTCTGACAAATAAAGCTCGCTTGGAATTAGAGGGCGGAGCTAGCCACTAGNTAACCAGAGAGGTCAGGAGGTCTGTACAGAGAGGAACAGGAAGTGACAGGTGCGGGCAGAGACAGGATCTCAGCCCTTTTGGTCAGAGGAACAGAAGAGGAAGGAGGTCACTGGTGGCTGCTGTCTTGCTTATCTGATCTTTCAGGTTTTACCCTGGTATNTGACTTCTGGTTTTTATTGATAAGATTAATTAGATTTATGCTTCAAACCTCATAAAAGCTCCTTTGTGGCAGAGAGCCTCCAGTGTGCTCTCGGGGAAAGCCCACTCTCAACAGTACGACAGTTTGGATAGAGGTTTGGTTATTGAGCCAACTGTGGCAGTTGACTCCTTGGACTTGTCCACTTCTACTATCCTAGGAGATGTGGCAGTGAAACATCAGCAAAACAGATGTGTCTCTGACTTCTCCTTCTAGTAGCAGAAGACGTTCATCCCCAGAGCCAAGTCACCTTTATACANCAATATGGAGTTGTAAAAAGAAGTAAACAGCGCCATCTACTGGACTTTCACTTTTACTTTTTGAAGATGACCTTAACGGTATTGTGCATATGTAACCCATATATGGGAAAACATTTTTGCTACCACCCATGAAGATTTCAAGCTACTTAAAAATAACCGAGTACCCATGTTTGTAAATTACTAATAAAAATGAAACAATTACTTTCAAGGAAACCTGCCACGCTATTTTAGAAACCTTTTCTCAAAGGAAACGCCATTTCCCTGCATAGAGGCATCACCAAGTGAAAATCAAGAGACACCTCCACAGGTTTGTGGAGTAATCCATCCCTCTTCCAAGCTGAAGATTCTCCTCCCTAACCTCAGTTTGGTCAACACCTGGGCAAAAATATTCTTTTCTTTATAAAGAAAATGAGAAAGAGAAGCACTGTTCCTGCCAGTAAACCATGCCCTATATAACATGTAGAAATTCTCATTGCCCACTTGGTAGAAAGGGAGTTTCTGTCAGCCTGGTTGTTGCTTGTTTGTGTTTCTTCCTTGTACCATAAAATACCTTGACAGGGGAGTTCACAAAGAAAACATGTCTGTTGAGCTCCAGGTGCTGTGAGCTGAAGACCCAAGAGCAGCCAACTCCGTTGGTTTAAACTCTTGTTCAAGTCCCCTTGGCTAGGCCAGATCACAGCAGATGTCACCGTACTGGGAGCATCAGAGAGCAGATAGGGACAGTCTACTCTTCTCTTTACATTGCTTTCAATGGGAGCAATTGAGCCGTTTTGCAAGAGCAGTGTCAATCCGTTCTGGAGGCAGTGCCCCAGTGACCTAATTACTTTGCTCATCTGTGAAATGTTTTGACACATTCCATCATTGCCATGTAGGGGACCAAGCTTATAACACATGATCCTTGAGAGATGTACTAAAACCATATCTGCACCATAGCAAAGCTGGATGTATCTTCACCAACTCTCTCCCTGGGGGAAGTCAGTGTGCTGGATCATCTGATTTTCTCTACCTCATCTTACTCATGCTCAGGAGGACTCGTTCAACAGCCAAGTACAGTGCACCTCAAACTGTGGTGGACCATCAGTGTGAGCCTAACTTTGAGAGTTTCCTGAAATGCAAGGAATCTGCATTTTCCAGGCTCTTGTTAGTTTTTTTGGCACCCGTGTGTGGGTCTACCATGATCTGGAACTTTTCTTTGGATGTTGTTCTAGAGTAGCCCATGGTTACACATCAGCTCCATCTCTGTCCTCCAAACAGTTGTGTTCCCAGGCACTATGTCAATGAGTCTAATCCTGTGGGTAGGTTACCAGGCCACACTGGTGTGTCTCCAATCACGGTCAACTGCAGCTCTAGGGAGACTTCCAAGATGTGCCTACAAAGATAGTCCTTGGGCTAGAAAGCAGGGCAGCATGTGCTAGCTGGCTCCCCACCCAGGACCCTCCTTCCTCATGGCAAGGTGTAGTTTTTGCAGGCTACTCCATTGCTTTTATTCCCCATCAGCTGATCCCTTCCATTATCCCAATCTTGATTGGGTTTTGTGGCAACTAATCTCTTCCAGAATGCCAGCTTTTAATTAACTCCAGAGCCCACGGCGTAGCCTGTGAAGTCTGGAAAAACAAAGTATTACATTGCCTTGCACTGCAATACACCAGTAGATACGTTATTCT
>LZPO01117388.1:57922-69743 GCA_001675575.1 Neotoma lepida
TATTACTTCCCACTACCTAAGCAAAACACATTTTACTTAGAACCCCCACTGGCCATGCCTATCAGGTCTCCAGAAGAATTTCCTACCAGGCCACACACAGTTACCACAATCTCCTAAGAACCAGAGAGAAAACAGAAACCAAGGAACAAAACACCCATCCAACAAAGACAAGACCAGATATCAGCACCTAAAATTACAATCTTCCCAATCCCACATGCTTAGATGCCAGCAGAAAAACATAATCAATAACAGCCAGGACAATATATTTCCACTGGAGCCTAGCAAACCCACAACAGTAGCCTTTGAGTATTTCAACATCGCTGAAGCAAAAGAAAAAGACCTTAGAATAGCCTTTATGAAGGTGACAGAGGTCCTTAATGAGTAAGTGAATAAATCCCTTGAAGAATTCTGTGACAACANAAACAAAGAGTGGATGGAAATGAATAAAACAGTTCAAGATGTGAAAGTGGAAATAGAATCAATCAAGAAACCCGAAACTGAGAGAAATCTGGAAATTAAAAATGTAGGTACTCATACAAGAACCTCAGAGGCAAGCCTCACAGAATGACTGCAAGAGATGAAAGAGAGACTCTCAGGCACTGAAGATACAACAGACAAAATGGATACTCGGTCAAGGAAAATGTTAAATCTAAAAGACTCCAGCACAAAACATTCAGGAAAACTGGGGCACTATGAAAAGAATACGTCTAAGAATAATAGGAATAAAGGAAGGAGAATAAACCCAGGTCAAAGGCCCAGAAAATATTTTCAACAAAATCATAGAAAGGAAATTTCCCCAACCTAAAGAAGAGATGTATATCAAGGTACAAGAAGTATACAGGACACCAGATGGACTGGACCAGAAAAGAAAGTCCCCTTGGCACATAACAATCAAAACACTAAATGTACAGAACAAAGAATATTAAAATCTTCAAGGGAAAAAGACCTATGAGAATAACACCTGACTTCTAAATGAAGACTCNAAGTACCAGAAGGGTATGTAAAGGTGTGCTNTAGACTTTAGGAGACCACAGATGCCAGCCAAGACTATTATACCAAGCAAAATTTTCAATCACAGTATAGATGGAGAAAATAAGACATTCTATGATAAAACAAAATTTAAGCAATCTCTATCTACAAATCCACCCCTATAGAAGGCACTAGAAGGAAAACTCCAATCAAAAGAGGTTAACTACACCCAAGAAAACTCAGAGAATAAATAATCCCAAACTAGCAAATCAAAAGAGGGGAAGCCACACACACACACCACTACCACCACCACCACCACCACAAACAACAACAAAATTGTTGGGCCTTGTAAGGCCCGGGCGTGAGGCCCAGTGTAACNTCCTGAGCCTAGCTCAAGTTTGGAGACCTGTCTTTGGACATGACTCCCACATATGAGTGACTCAGCACAACCTGACCCAAAACCGCCTCTGCCTAACAACTACTGTGGTAGCACCATCTCATTGGCCCTCAACCCTCACCCCCATCTCTCATCACCCTAAGGCTCCTGCCCCCTTCACCCCACCCTATATAAGTCCATGACTGATGCAATAAAACAAGTTCCTGCTTTGACAAGGCTCCCAACTCAGTGTTTCTCTTCAGTGGACAGGGGAGGTCTGGGTTGTGGACACTCACCATCTGGCTCAGCCCCAGGGAGAGACCAGCTGGACTGGTCCTGCCTCAGCCCTACCTGCCAGTCAAACCAACACAAAATAACCAATAAACACTGCTCACTGAATCTCTCAACATCAGTGATATCAATTCCCCAACAAAAAGATACAGATTAACAGAATGGATGGGAAAATAGGATCCATCCATCTGCTACATCCAGGAAACACACCTTAAAATCAAGGTTAGATACCACCTAAGGGTAAAAGGATAGAAAAAGATATTCCAAACAATGGACCTAAGAAGCAAGCCTGTGTATCCATTTTAATATCTGACATAATAGGCTTCAAACAAAACTAATCAGAAGAGATAGGGAAGAACACTACATATTTATCAAAGGAAATATCCACCAAGAGGACATTTCAATTCTTGACATCTATGCACCAACACAAGGGCACCAAAGTTCATAGAAGAAACACTACTACAACTTAAATAATATATTGACCCTCACACACTGTTAGTGGAAGACGTCAGTACCCTACTCTTGTCAATAGACAGGTAATCCAGAGAAAGATAAAAAAATGCTGAAGTTAACTGATGTTGTAACCAAATGACATAACAGATATTTACAGAACATTTAACCCAAACACAGAAGGGTATTACTGTCTTCTCAGTACCTC
This sequence comes from Neotoma lepida, assembly GCA_001675575.1. NCBI lineage: Eukaryota > Metazoa > Chordata > Mammalia > Rodentia > Cricetidae > Neotoma > Neotoma lepida. Next base: position 60,217 of record LZPO01117388.1, read on the forward strand.
ATGGGACTTTCTCAAAAATTGACCATTTACTCAGATACAAAGAAAGTCTCAACAGATACAAGAAAACTAAAATACAAAAAACACAGGATAGCTAAAATACTCCTGAATAATTAAAGAACTGTAGGAGGTATCACTATCCCCAATTTCAAGTTGTACTGACTGGAAAAATATAGTAATAAAAACAGCATGGTATTGGTACAAAAATAGACAGGTTGATCAATGGAATTGAACTATAGACCCAGACATCTATGAATCCACACATCTATGGGCGCCTAATTTTTCATAAAGAAGCCAGAAACAGACTCTGGAAAAAAATAGCATCTTCAACAAATGGTGCTGGTCAAACTGGATGCATGTAGAAGAATCCAAATATATCCATACTTGAACAAAACTCAACACTAAATAGATCAAAGACCTCAACATAAAACCAGGTACACTGAACCTGATAGAAGAGAAAGTGTGGGAAAACCTTGAACTCATTGGCATAGGAAGAGACTTTCTAAACAGAACACCATTAGCATAGGCAATAAGAGCAACAATCAATAAATCGAACCCTCATGAAACTGAGAATCTTCTGTACAGCACAGGACATCATCATTAGGGTCATTAGCACAAAGCAGCAGCCTGCAGAATGAGAAAATAGTTTTACACATCTGATAGAGGACTAATATCCAGAATATAGGAAGAACTCAAAAGACTAGATACCAAGAAAACAAATAACCCAATATAGATAGTATAGATCCTGTGATAGTGTGAATGTAATTGGCCCCCATAATCTCATAGGGAGTGGCACTATTAGGAAGTGTGGCTTTGTTGGAGTGGATATGGCCTTGTTGGAGGAAGTGTGTCATTGTGCGGGCAGGTTTTGAAGTTTTCTATACTCAGGACCACCCAGTGTCAGTCCGCAAGATGCAGGACTCTCAGCTATACTCCAGCACCGTATCTGCCTGCCCACCACCATGCTCCCCACTATGATAATAAAGGACTGAACCTCTGAAACTATAAGCCACCACCTCAATTACATGTTTTCTTTGTAAGAGTTGCCATGGTCATGGTGTCTCTTCACAGCAATAGAAACCCTAACTAAGCCAGATCTAAACAGAGAATTCTCAAAAGAGGAAACTCAAATGACTGAGAAGCACTTAAAGAAATAGTCAACATCCTTAGCATCAGGGAAACGCAAATCAAAACTACCATGATATTTCATCAAACACCAGTCAGAGTGACTAAGAACAACAAAACAAGCATCAGCTCAGGCTGGCAAGGATGTGGAGTGGGGAACACTCATCCATTGCTGATGAGAATGCAAAAAGCCACTATGGATATCACTGTGGCAGTTCCTCAGTAAGATGGGAATCAATTTACCTCAAGATTCAGCTATACCACTCCTGGGCATATACCCAAAGAACAGTTCATCCTACTACAGAGACATTTGTTCAACCATGTTATTGCTGCTCTATTCATAATAGCCAGAAATTAGAAACAACCCAAATGTTCCTCAACAGGAGAATTAATAAAGAAAATGTGGTATATTTACACAATAGAGTATTACTCAGCTATTTTAAAAAAAGACATCATGAAATTGCAGGTAAATGGGTAGAATTAGAAAAAAATCCTCCTGAGTGAGGTATCCCAGATCCAGAAAAACAAATATAGCATATATGTGTGCTTACATATGGATATTGGCTATTAGTAAGTCAATAACCAAGCTACAATCTGTAGAACCAAAAAGGTTAGGTATAGAGTAAGGGGCAAAGGGGGTGGGGATACAGACGTTGTTAGCAAAGGGTGATAGAATAAGTAGTTACGGATGGTGGGAGAGGGCTGGAATGGGGGGACCAATGGGGATGGGAGAAGTAGATGATGAGAATACCGGAGAGGTAGCTAAAATTAAGGGACATTTGATGGTATTATGGAAACCTAATATAATACATGCTTCCTAATATATATGAAGGTGTTCTACATGAAATCACTAAATAATGGGGATGACAGAGTCCCAACTTGCCAAATATATTAAACATAACAAATACATTAAATAATGAAACTATCTCCAAAAGGAGCTTTTTAATATATTGAATTTCTTTTAAAAGTGTATAGTTGTATAGTGTGCTTTCTGATGCTGTGATAAGCACCATGACCAAAAGCAAGTTGTGGAGNAAAGTGTTTNGGGGCCTATAGATTACAGGCCATCACTGAGGAATTTCACTCAAGCAGAAAACCTGTAGGCAGGAACTAAAGCAGAGACTATGGAGAAATGCTGCTTACTTGCTTCCTTGGTTCCACAACAGCCCAAGCTCAGGTCCAGGGATGGGACAACCCAAAGTGGTCTGGGCCCNCATANGTCAGTTAGCAATTAAGAAAATGCTCCCACAGACATGCCCAGAGGCCAATCTGATGGAAGCAATTCTTCAATTGAGGATCCCTCTTCCCAGGAGACTCTTGTTTATGTCAAGTTGATAAAAACTAACAACACAACATTCATTTGTAAATACTGTATCTACTATATGTGTTTATTCATTAATAANCTAACAAAATATATTTTAAGAATGTTACTGAATATGATTAAATTCATATTCCTAGATGCATAACAAGCAGAAAATGCTTAATGCATTTTATCCAAGTTGCAAACTAACTGACTTGTGAAAATACCCTTCAGTAAGCCACAGCTAGCTGTTGCANCAGATGTTACTATAGCTAGAAAACGAATCCATTGGCAGGAATGTCTTAGTGAAAAATGGAGCACAAACAATAGGCTAATGACAATGCGTGTTGCATTCTGTTGCTGTAATAAATCACTCTGACCAAAAGCAACTTGAGAGGAAAGGGCTTGTTTTGTTCACCTGTCCAGTCACAGTCCATCATGTAGGGAGAGCAGAGCAGGAGCTCAGGCAAGAACTGAAGCAGAGGCTATGGAGGAATTCATTTCTTCAACTGAGGCTCCCTCTGCTTAGCTGCTCACAGGCTTGTTCCTCATGGCTTGCTCATCATGGTTTCTTATGCCTCCCAGGATGACCCACCCAATGACAGCAATGGCCACAGTGAGCTAGACCCTCCCACATCAATCAATGATCAAGAAAATGCCCCCACAGACTTGCCTACAGGGCAAGAACACTCAGGTGATGTGACTGACTTGATTTCCATGCAAGGTGTTTTTCATAAAAGAGAAGCAGTATTGTGACTCATACAAATTACCTATCTCCTATAGAGTTTGCTTGTATTGTAGTAATATGGGATACCTGACATTAGACACTAACAATGTGAAATTTCTAAATTCACAGGCTAAAGAGCAGTTTTGGTTTAGAGGTGACTTCATGAGGGAAAGGTCACCTTGTGAGCTTCTTAAAGCCCCTCCATGTGGCATTCTGACTTTGATAGCTGTCTTAATATTACGACTTGAATACTATTAAGTAGGTAAGAATGTGGCAATTCTATAGAGAATAAAGCTTGTTCACTTGTAAGAAATGTGTGGTTGCTCTTCTTATTTAGTTACTATTGCTAACTGGCAAAAAAATTAAAAAGGAGAGAACCAGGTGTAGNACCCCCCACCCCCNAAAAAACGCACTGAAAAAGGGAAAGAAGGAGACCTCATATATTCACACTTTGTCCTCATCTCCTATGAGTTTTCTCTTCACGCCTCGATTCCAGACACACTGCACATCTGCTCCCTGAGCCCAAGCATATTCACATTTTCAGGCCTTTGCACTTGGTTGTCCTTTTGCCTGCAAAGCTTTCTTGTGTGTTTGCATGACTAGATCCTTCGCGTATTTCAGGTTTTCGCCAAAGAGAACTTCTTGAAGTTTTCCTCCTCTGTGAGATCCAGTGTTTCTTTTCATTCTCTACACCACATACATTACATATATTTTTGCTGCTCGTTTTGTCCTTAACTTCATNCTCAAAAAGAAGTTTTACATTTACTTATTTGTTCATTTACTTATTATTGTTACCATTCTAGCTTCAGAATTTAAAAGTAATAGGTAGATGGTAGGCACTCAATAAATATGTTGAGTGGATTATTGAAGAAATAAATAGGATGAAGTGTTCTTTGTAAATCAAATGACTTAGAACCCAACTACCTTAAGACCTAGAAGTTAACTAAACTGTTACCCTTTGTATGCCTCATGTGCTTGGATGTGGANTGCTTTCTTTCTTTAGCTTTTGGGAGATTTTTGTTATTAGTTTGTCTATTTATGTTGTTTTTATCTTAGCTCCGTCTATCTGATGGATTCTAAGGTTTGGAATATCTCCCAGGCTTCTTGGAAGTATTGGTCACACCCATTAAATGTGTCCTTCTTCTATATCTAGGTGTATTATTATCTTAACTGCTCCTCTATCCCTGAAATTCAATCTTTTGCATGCAGTGTCTGTTGGTGACATTTTATGTGGTGGTTTTTATTTGAGTCATTATTTCTTTCATTTCCTGAATTTCATTCTGGTTTCTTTTCAGGGTTTCCCTATCCTGGCTTGTATTTTCCTCCACATATTGGACTTTTGACTCCAATTTACTGCTTTGTTCCCATTCAGGACTGTCTTACTGAGACCCTGAATATATTACCTTAGTTTGTTATCTGATTTTTTTTTCTTTTAAATTCTTGATATGGCCATTTGTGGGGAGTTAAGTTCCAGGTCAATGTATATAGCTTGACATGGGCATGGCCACGTGAAAGACCCAAATGCCTCAGAGCAACAGGAGTGGCAAAGCTTTCCCAGGGTGAAGCTCAGAGAGATGGCAAAGCATCCATCAGGTCCAAATGCAAANGTTGACAGTGTGTGCAGAAAATGCCCACTGCAGCTTCTCCTCCAGGATGTGGATGGCCTGAGGACTCCCCCACAGAGCCTGCTCTTACTGAGGTTAGTTAGTCTGTTTCCTTGTTCATCTGTGTATAATAACCCTGTTTATCTGTATTGCGATAACCCCACTTCCCTGTTCAACTGTATATAATAAACACACACTGAGCTTCTAGGATGCTTCGGTTTCTTCTTGAGAGCCCAGACCACCTGATTCCAGCCTTTCTGTACAAGTGTCTGTCTTCTTTAGTCCCTTATAGATCCTAATCAGGGTTCCTCCTACAAGTGTCTGTCTTCTTTAGTCCCTTATAGATCCTAATCAGGGTTCCTCGACCCAAGCCATGCAAGGACATCAATTCTTTTAAACAAATGTAGCTGGGTTCTTCCTCCAACATTGCAGCTATCTCGGTGGCTTTGCATTTCTGCTATGTGGGAGTTGGGAGTTTGGAATGGAGCAACGGTAAGTTCTTGCCTCTTATTCTTTTTCTTACTTGTGTTTAGTGCATATAATGAGACAGATATGTTTTTATATTTCCCTCTTCCCAAATGTATTTGGTTGTCATTGAGTCCTCCAAGAGGGATGTCTTTATTAGGAACTGTCTTTCTGTCTTTCCTGCAGCTTTTCTTTCTTTCTTTCTTTCTTTCTTTTTTTTTTTCTTTTTNTTTTGGAGGAGGGCATGGNGTTATCTCTTACTTATTNATCAGTACTCCTGTTTTTGCCTAGCTGTAGGAGACCCTTTTGGTACTGTTTCCTCATTTTGCTTCAGAGACAGTGGTGATAGAGTACTGGTTGGAGAAAATGTAATTGACAGACTTTCTAGAGCAAAGGGTATCAGCACTTCAGTAGAGAAATGAAGAGGAAGAGGAAAAGAGGAAGTAAGGCATGAATGAGAAGGAAGGCACATGGGGTGAAGGCAGGGGAGGCAGAGAGGCTGTAAGTAGAAAACTGCAGACGAGTAGGTGAAGAGAAGATGGAGAATTAGAAAGATCTGTTTTGATGAGGTAAAAGCTAAAACACAGTGACTTAACAATGTACAAAAGGGTAAATAATTATAAAAATAAACAATTGGAAAGAGAAACTAAACTACTAACTCATTAAGANAAAAAAGGGACAGAAACAAAGACATGCCAAAACATAACGAAAACACCATGAAACCAAAACATACAAATTTATATACAAACCAACCAAAAACAAAGAAAAAGATAGTAACTTCAATAGAAGATTTAGGTCCAATTTTTTCACTCAGTGGGCTATGAGAATCTTCCCTCCCCTAGCATTTTATCGGTTTCCCAGTTACTGGGGAGACTTCCAGTGAGATCAGCTGTTCAGACAAATGAAGCCTATGGCCTTGCAGATAGGTACTTCTGTAAATGTAAATTTCTTTCAGGCAGAATTTCTTGGCTTTGGAGCCACTAAGGTGGGGACAGGTATGGTGACTACAGGTCTAGCACTAGCACCCACTGCCCACTAATGGCTACTGGGGTGCCAGGGCCCATTCGTGGTGGTCATGTCAGGCTGTTTCCAGGGGCAGTGCTAAGTGAGAGTGCTTTTAAGACAGAAACTCACTTGTGGTACAAGTTCTGTGGGCTGTTTGCTAGCAGACACACTTTCTAGGTTGGTTCAGAGAGAATCAGAGCCCACAAGAGTATCCAAAACTGTGGGTCCTATGCATCTNTGTGCTAACACAGTTGCATTGTGTTATTTGCAGGATTATTCTTTTCCACATTAAGAACATTACCTAGCATTTCTCAGTGAAAATATACCAGAAGTAAGGGTTACCAGCTTTTGCTTATTTGGAAATTTCATTATTTCACCTTTACTTAAGAAAAAGTATGTTATGAAATATAAAATTTTTGATCAATATTTTTTCTTTTAACACTAATGATACTTTGTCGTTTCTTAGCCGTGAATGTTTCTGACTTTTAGAAAACCATTTGTCACCATTCTTGTGTAGATAATGTTGAGTTTTGTTCTAACTTCAGTTAAATTACTAGTAGACCATCTTAAACTTGTAAAATTTAATACTTAGTAGAATGTCTATTTCTGTTTTTTCCTGGGGTTTAGGTCTTTAGTCTGGCTTTTGTCTCCGTTATCATTATGGGTGTTATGATTTGAATGTAAAAATGTCCTCACAGGCTGATGTGTTTAAATAATTGTTCCTCAGTTCATGACATTGTTTTGACAAGCTGTAGTACCTTCTGACGATGGGACCTACCTGATGGGCACAGGCTAGGAAGGATGGTCCTTAGAGAGTTGCCATCCTCCAGGAGGAGCTCTCTGCTTCCAGTCTGCAGATGAGGAGCGCCACCTGCATGCTTCTATTGCCATGAACTCCGCTGTGTTTTCCCTGTTGTGGAGGACTATACCCTTTGAACTGTGAGGTAAAAGGAAATCCTCCCTCTTTAAGTTGCTTCTATCATCTATCTGGGCACAGTGGCCTTTACTAGTAGGNTTCGACAGTATCAGTATCAGGTAAATTCTCTGATGGGCAGACACTGAAATCTCAGCTCCTCAACATTCTACCTCTGTTTTCAATTGAGGACCTTGGAATTTTGTTCACACATTCAGCTCAAATTACAGACAAGGCTTTGAAAGGAACTAACATGCAAATCTGAGGTTCCTTGTAAAGCCAAATTTAATATTGACTCNAATAATATCATAAGGGAGTAAGTCTAAAAAACAGTATAAAAGTAGTTCAAATGTAAGATTTTTTTGTTCATAATTATTAAGAGAAAGTATATTACTGAAAGGATTAATGTTACTTAATTTTTAAGAGAAAGTAGTAGAGCCTGGATCTTGTGAATCTCTAGTACTAATTCCTGGTACAAAAGGATATGTGTAATACCGTGTTCACCCCAACAGTACTTTTAATAATGAAACTGGTTAAATATTCATTAGATATAGCAGGATGATAGAAACTAAGGTGTAGAAATCATGCTAGATGTTTTATAGCAATTAAAAAAAATAAGGTGGGCTAATATATATTAAAATTAAAAAATGCGTTAAGACAGATAGGAATAAGTAAATTGGTTGCCAAACGATATGTGCAGTATACATATAATGTACCCATGTCTTGTTGTGTGTGTTTGTGTGTAAACCATGAGTAACAGGTGAAAACAAAGGAAAAGACTAATGTAATAGGAAGTAGTTTCAAAGGAATGATACAGTGTTCTCTCTAATATTTTACACTTTCATTAGGGAAAGTATACTCCATTTTAAATATGAGTGGGAGAAAGAGTTCAACAGATCTAGGATCATATTTTCTTCTGTTTCATTAGATGTATAACCTTGTANAAATTATTAAGCTTATAAAATTATGCATGATAGATTATTGTGAAAATTTAAATTATATATCTTATATAAAGTTTTTGGAAAAATACCAGGAACTGAAAAATAATAATAAACCAATTAATACTCAGCATTTGTTCTTGTATTTTCTCTGGGATTACTAAATTCTTACCATGTTGTCATGCAATCTACTTGAATACTTTTTTAAAATTTTATTTTATTACCGTTAAGCATGTGTGTGTGTGTATGTGTGTGTGTGTGTGTTTCTGTGTATGTGCACATGAGGGCACATGAGTTCAGGTGCCTACAGAGGACAGAGGCATCAGATCCCCCAGAGCTGAAAGCAACAGGCAGTTGAGAGCTGATGTGAGTGCTAGGAATGAAACTCAGGTCTTCCATAAAAGTAGTAAATGTTCTTAACCACCGAGCCATCTCTCCAGTTCTACTTGAATAATTCTTATACAACCTTTAGTTCACCTTTTATCCTTTGCTTCCCTGGAGTTTTCATATAGATTGATTGGCTTCTGGCTCTGTAGTCATTTCTGTTCTTAACATCAATAAAGGGATGTATCTGTCAGTTGTATAGATAACTGTTGTGTGGTACCAAGTCAAATACTCTTTGTTTGTAGTGGCTCTGAAAGTGCACTAATTTTCCCTGCCCTTTAAAATTTTAAGGCCAGACTGTACAAAATTTAGGCAAGAGTAAATCACCAATGCTTTATAGAATGTCTGTTATCACAAAATACTGCTTGTAACACTCATCAATTGCTAAATTATCTTAAACTGCTCCAGTTTTTTCTTGAATTTGGCAAATAACACTTGTTATGCTTTGAACTAAAAAAAAAAAAACACTGCCTTTTGCTAAGTGCTTTATATTTGAAGCTTTGTGTTTGTGCTCTCTCAATTTTTTGTTGGTGACTCATAGTTTATTATTACTTCCATCTTCTAAAAAATATAAAGACAGAAAATAAGGAGGAAAAGAAAGACATTTAGGGATAAATATTCAGAAATGTCTTTTTTTTCCATTTCATATATGACCTGGAAATACTGAAAACATTATTTGGCAGATAAAGATTGAAATTCAAGAACTGTTTCTATTTTTTGAACAACAAATGTAGAGGATAGGAATATAGACTCTAAAATATGCAATGTATAAATGTTTAAAAACATTAAAGATTAGAAAAAACAATGGTATAGTTAAGGCAAAAAAAAAAATGACCTATGAACTGTCCCAGAGCCGTGGATAACAAAATTCAGGAAGGAGAGAAAATAGTACTCACAGGAAGAAATAACTAATAAAGCCTCCCAGTACTTGAATTCAACCTTCTTAAAAAATTTTGGTTATTTTCAGAACAACAATGACCATTTCATAACAATTATTTAGTAAGAACAATTGTTTTAAAAAATGTAGTATTATCAAGACTGTACTTGTTTTTCATTTTAATAATTATTG
>LZPO01117388.1:70101-80704 GCA_001675575.1 Neotoma lepida
ATTGATAATTCTTCAAAATCTAGCATTAATGACCTCTTATTCTTTAGCATTTAAAGTACCAACTTTCCATACTGTTTCTGGAAAAAATAGAAATGTCTTCATTTGCTGGTTCTTCCTCTATGACTAGGAACCCTAAATATCGAACAAATTTCAGAAGCCTCTGAAAAACTGGAGAGAAGAAAGAAACACAGGTAGAGAATTCAGGCCCTAGGAATGACATGCATTTCCTTTTCCCTTGCATCCTCCAGAGAGGATTCTTGAGAAGACAGCCATCCAGAGGTGTCGATAAATACTCGAAGGGAAAAGTCTCCAGGGAAGCCTCCTCTTTTTAGACAGATGATAAAGAAAATGGCAGCCTCCCAAAACAGAACACTTGCAGATAGTAACTCCTCTCCTCAAAATGAGTACCATAAAACAAAATGTGGCTCTCCACTACCCACACACGAGGAGTCACTAAAACAATCCCATATTATATCATTGCTAGCAATGTTGAAGTTCTCCAACCTAGCTGCTGGGCNGTTTCAGTGGGCTAACTGTGCAGTCCTGATGTGGTGCCTTCTAAGCAGTAACAAACTAAGTCTTTCAGAATCAGTGGAACCCATGAAGATGCTACTCTCATCAAAAGTAAGAGCAGAGGAAGCCTAGTAAAGCCAGGGCCTTCATCAGTACTCAGGGCTAACACAGCAATGTATAATATGAGCAAGAGGGTGTGTGTGGAATGGTAAGGCACCTGTCAAGTGCAGGANGGGTGCTAGCAGCAGAGGTCTGGAGGGCCAGCCAGAACACCCACATCTGGTTCACAGTGAAAAAAAACTCACCTCTCTCCAAGGGATGGCGACGGAGACTACCAGGAAGATATGAACTTAAGCTGCTGCCTGGAAGTAATTATGATCTAGGTCTTAAAACCTATAGCCAACACATTCAGGTGTCAATAGAAAACCAGTTATCATACCAAGAGCCGAGATCTCAAACTGAGTAAGAAATGACCTTCACCATGCACTAATACCTCTGTAACAACATCACAGTTATCTGATTAGCAGTTCAAAGCAGTCACGATACACATGCAACAAAAAGTCACAAATATGAGAAGATGAAGAAATACTTGGCAAAGGATTTAAACAGAAAATTTAAGAAATCAGTGGAAATTCAAAGGCCAAATGATTAAATATGAAGTGAAAAAACTCAATGGATCTCAATAGCTGGGGATAAAGGAAAAAATAAGTAATCAAGAAGAAAAGCATTAGAAATTACTCAGTTTGAGCAAGAGATAAAATTAAATTAACAAAAGGGTGATGAAAATGTCTAAAATTAACTTTGGTGATAATCACACCTGGCAGAAAGTATAGTAAAATCCTTTGGATTCAATGCTTTCAATGCTAACTCATAGTATTATATGTAGTGATTTATCAATAAAGCTTTTTTAAAAATTCAACTGAAGAAATCCCAATTACATGGTGAAAGGGACACAAAAGCATTTTTCTTTCTNAACATGCATGGGAAGTTCAATGTCTTGATCAAGAGACGGTACTGATGTGTGTAGATATTAATCAAAANTAATGAAGCTAAGCATTTAAAATGTATGTACTTTCTCTTTAACAGTGGCACCTAAGAATAATGCNTTATTATAAGAACTTATTACATAATATCAAATTTCTTTTTTCTTTTTTTTTGGGGGGGGGGGTTTCAAAACAGGGTTTCTCTGTGTAGCTTTGGAGTCTGTCCTGAAACTCACTTTGTAGACCAGGCTGGCCTTGAACTCACAGAGATTCACCTGCCTCTGCCTCCCAAGTGCTGGGGATTAAAAGTGTGCACCACCACCGCCCAGCAGTATCAAATTTCTTTACAAGATGTTTTCAGCAATTTGTAGTCATATAAAGGATGCATTAAAATTAAGGTGTTTTTCAGCTTTCCAATTATAACTATTGATAATTTTGTGGCTAAATAAACTCCATTATAGCTTTAATTATCAATATTTTATTGTTAAATAGTACTGGAAAAACTGGATAGTCACCTTCAGAAGAATGAAATTAGACCCATATCTCCCACCCTGCATAAAAATCAATTCAAACTTGATCAAAGACCTTAATTTAAACCAGGGAATGCTGAACTTGCTAAAGGAAAACACGGAGCATACACTTCACTTCAAGATGTACATACAGATAAGAGCTTTCTGACTAGAATCCCAATATCAGAAGAAATATCCCCAAAGACTAACAAATGGGATGACGTGAAATTTAAAAAGTNTTACACAGCAAACTGAACAGACAGCTTCAGAATGGGTGAAAATATTTGCTACCCTATCCTGCCAACAGAGGACTGATGTCTACAAAATATAAACAACTGTAAAAATTAAACTCCAAAAATAAAATGTGCTCTCAACAAGTGAGCTAATGAACAATTTTTAAAAGAAGAAAGACAAATGGCAATATGTATTTTNAAAGATGTTTAATATCTGTAGCCATCATGGAAATGCAAATTAAAACTACTCTGAGATTTTATATCACCCCAGTGAAACGGTATCAAGAAAAGAAACAAATGCTAGAGAGGATGTGGGAAGAGGGGAGCCCTTGTTCATTGCTGGTAGGAAAGCAACTTAGTGCAGCGACTATGGAGACCAGTGTGGACACTTCTCAAAGTGTTAAAAGTAGAACTTCCATATGGCCAATTTGTACCACCCCGGGGCATATGCCCAAGGGCTCATCCTATTACAGAGACTCTTGCACAGCCCTGTTTATCACTCTCCTTTTTCAATAACAAAGAAATAGATGTCCAAGAACATATGAATGGATAGTGTAAATGTAGTATGTACATACAATAGAATTTTATTAAGTTAAAAAGAAAAGTGAAATTATGAAANTTATGGGGAAATGTATAGAATTGGAAAACATTATAGTAAGTGATGTAATCCAGGCTCCNAATGACAAATACCAGACTTTATCTCTCATATGTACATCCTCACCTCTAACTGCTAATTATGTGTATCAAAGTGGGGGCAAATGTAAGTAAAAGCCAGGAAATTAGAAAGGGGTCCATGAGAGTGGAGAAAAGAGCCTTGAATGGAGGACATGGGAAGACAAGAGAACAAAGTGAAAGGGGAANACTGGGGATGAAAGGGTACAGTGAAGAAGACAGTGGGAGACAAGAGAAAAAGGGGAAAGAATAAGAACCAAAATGAAATGCATATGCAAATCGCACTGGAAACCTAATTTNTAGGATAATTTAAAAATAAAAATGTAATATTGTTTAAAAAGAAAATACAGAAAAAATGTTTTTTCATTGATTTTTCAATTTTTGGTTGCTGATTTCTTGTTGTTTAGATACACATGTCACATACTCATTGGGTTTCTGTTTTGTTGACATGTCCTTGACAAATCTAAGAGCTGAGTCTGTCCTCTCTAGTNTTAGGGAAGTAAAAATANTTAACCATAGAGTTTATGTAGGTAATTTTGTCTTTAAAATGTTTATTTAATACAGAGTTAAATTTTCTCTTGCGTTTCTTGAATGCTCTTAAGAGTATAAGCATAGGTAGTATAAGATGGGAATTCAACTTAGCATTTTCTATATAGTTTAACTGATGTTGTCACATTTATTTGTGTGTTGGGGGGAGTGAGTATGGTGTAATGTTGTGTGCTGTGATGCATGTGTGTGTGTGTGGGTAAGTACATGCCACAATGGCACATGTGTGGAGGTCAGAGGATAACCTGCACCAGCACGGTCTGTCTGTCCTTCCTTCATGAGATGGTACTCATGGTCTNGGCAGAAAGATGGTCTTGGCAGAAAGCACCCTCACCTGCTGTACCATCTCACTGGCACAATTTAGTTCCTTTTGTTTCTGTCATTCACGCATAGGAACTATTTTTAGATCTTTTCTCCGTTTCATTAATCNTTTTTCTATTTTCACACCAGTAATATACTTGCCTACTTACAACATTTTAATAAACTGATGGACAAAAGAACAAAATTATAAATGAAATAAATGCTTAATCTAATTTGAATTCCTACTAAACTATACAATAAAAATCATAGTGTTTTTTTTTACAGAAAATATGTAAAGGTAAAGGCTTTTCATCTTAAAATTATTTAGGTGTTTTCATATCATGTCAAATTATTGTGTTAAAGGTGCCATTAACAGCACCTTCTTTTCCATACTTATTCTCCATTCATACAAACGATAATGACAAATGTCTAGGGTGNCACTGGCATGTTAAGAAATTAGTTTCCCTTTCATTTTCCTTATTTATTTTCTTTGGTTTGGAGATAGAGTCTCACTCTAGAGCCAGGACTTGACTTTAATTTGTAGCAATCCATCTGCCTTAGTATCCTAAATGCTAAGATGATGGGCAAGAGCCACAGTATCCACCCTCATTTTCATTTTGTATATGTATTCATTGTTTTTCAACTTGACTCTTGAGAGTTGCAAATATGAAATCAAAAAGTTTAGAGCAGCAATGCTTTCTACTGCTCTTTACTCTATTTTCAAGATTCCAATATTTAGAATGGTCATCCTTTTGACCATCTAAGCCTTTTCTTTCTAGCCATTAACTAGGTACCAAGTGGTTGGTAGAATGAGACCTGGAAGAATTCCAGAGAATTCTAAGCCAGATTTTTTTTTTTGACGTGGTATTACTTTGTAGAGCAAGCGGGTTTCAAACTCTATCCTTCCAAGTGCTAGGATGGTAGGCATGTGTCATACTTGGTATAGACCATATTTGATGTGACTGCTTGCTTTGTTTGAATACTTTCACATACTTGAAAGAAGTGTTATCTCTTGTTCTATTTTAATAGCTTATGTTTAGTCAAGTTCTTTCTTGTTCCCTAGCTGTTTTGAAAATCAAAAGTAAATTATGGAAATACAAATATAGCATAAGCTTAAGACATAGTCTCATGAAATATTTAAATATAGATAATTAAGACTCACCTCTATTTCTTTTCTTAGTTTTTCATGTGTCTTTTTCTCTTCTTCAATAAAATATGTTTTCTCAATGATTGAATCTTTTACTGTCATAATTTTATTCGTAAGCTTTGAAATGTCTTCCTGGATATTTGTAAAATGTAAATATACAAGTCAAAAACCCAATGGTCAAAAACAAATCCAAGACTTTCAGTGCTTTCATAATTTATGAAAACTAGCCTAATCAAAATTTAAATTTGGAAAACAGGATTAAAACATTACTTCTATAGCCATACAACATAAAAAAAATCATTATTTACACAAAGCAAACCTGGATTTGAAAACAAAATAAGACATAAAGGAAAGTAGTAGTTGTGTTGATGATTCCTTGACAACAGTGCAAAGGGTACTTTTTCATTCTCTAGCAAGGAGTGGGAGACATTTTAAGTCTGTATCCTCTGTAGTTTTCAAAGATTAGTAAGAGGAATACAAAGATGCCCATTGTGCAATTATGAATTCAGCTTGTTTGCATAATAGCATTAATCACATGAATTTATTTGGTCTAGATTTATCAGAATAGAAGCCAGAGGTTGAACATTTTTCATGAATTACACTTTTTGCAGTAAATGGATTAATTGTTCACTGTGATTTTGACCATATACACACACATATATGTATATGACCACATACATATATAGCCACAGATAATCTATATCTCCTTTAAGCATCTTTACATTTGGGAAATTGTTATTTAATTTATATTNCTGATTGCTATATATACTTAAGTTTTAAAAATTGTGAAAACAATTTCTGAATGTAAAACTATAGGTATTAGATTATCATTTACTATATATACTTACAAAAAACAGAAAAGAGTTTGATAAGTAACACTTCAAACCTGTATTTGTGTTGCATAGTTTCCTTGTGGATTTTGGAGATCTTCCATAAGATCTTCTTTCATCGTCTTTAGGTTTTTGACGAGCTCTCGTTTTTCATAGAGTTCAGTCATAAACGAGCATTTGCTTTCTCTCTCTCCTAAACTATCTTTATAGGCTTTTATTTTTGCATAGTATGCATTATATTTTATCATTTGTTCCTCAAATTTTTCTTGGGCTGTTTCTGTATTAAATTTAAGCTTTACACTTTCTGAATATAAGGACTCAATTTGAGCTTCCAAGAGTCCACAATGAAGTTTGGAATTCTCCATGGCAGCATCTTGCTGGTGCATTTGCTTCTCGGTTTCTTTGGTTTCTGCAGCAATAGCTGCTATTTGTTTTTCAAGATCATGAAGTTCAATCTGCAATATAGTTCATAAAATATCATTAATGATTAATTCATTGTATTCAGCAGAGAGGAAAGTCATTATTTTAATTGATAATGCACATAAGAAGTCACAACATAAAAAACATATTTATAAGATATGGGAAAAATAATTCATAATAGGAGACATGCAATAACATAATATACACTTATTTTAGAATCGCAGAAAGGTCCCAGAGTTGTATATTTCTTACTTGCTCATCTAATTCTCAAGTATTAAAGTTATATAATTTACCTTCTTATACATAAAGGAGATATTTGGTCATTTTTAAAAAATGTGTTTATAGGTACTAGAAGTATTCATTCAAACAAGACAATATGGTAAAATTTATTTAGCCCAGAGTTAAGTAACCTAAAGACTAGGTTCCAGTGCCTTTACTGCTTTTTATCATTCTCTATGATCACACATAAGCTTAATTACCCCATTCAAGCCTCACTTTCTTCACTTGCAAAATGAATATAAGAGTATCTATTTTACTTTCCTGGGGCATCAGTCACTGCTTACTCACACATCCTTGTTAAAACCTGGTTTTCACATCACCAGTTTTCTTTGGATCTCCTCAGTCATTTCTTACTACTTCTTAGTTTCAACAACTCCTTCCAATATAGGACTTCCTCCATGTTCAGTCATCCTATTTCTTCTTGTCANTCTATATGTATGGACTGAGTAATTACATAAATAGTCCCATCTATATGTGGTTACTGAGTTCTATAACNCAATTGCCACGGACCACTTCAAATTCATCATGTCCCATCTCAAATGTCCCCAAATCAGACTTTCCTTCCTCCCTTCCTAATCTATTTTTATTTGTATCAGTTATCAANTGCCACAGCACAAAACCTCAGTGACATTCAATACAGTGTTATTTATCATGGACATGCCTGGAAGAAGCTGGTGTTGCTAGGTGATGNGTATGGTTGAGAGCAGGGAGCTGACTTTGGTCTGGTCGGGTTTGATCCTATGCGTGGGGGTTGCTGTACTTCTCTGTTAAGTGGCTTTTAGGGGAAACACACTTTTAAGTCCTCTTAAACATGGGATATGTATTCATTGAGTTCCTTCTCTTGGTTTTTCTGAAAAGGGAAAACTAAATTGTCCTGTGGGAAACTAAGCACACTTCTGCTGCTGACTACCTGTGTAAAAAGTGAAGGATGGCATTTGTTGTCTGCTTCTTTTTTAAAAAAAAACTTTCTTTTTATTTATTCTTTGTGTCTTTCACATCATGCCTTCTGATCCCACCCATCTCCTCCCTCCCCAAATAAAACAAAATAAAATTTAAGAGAAAAAAGGAAAAAGGGTGGGGGGGGAATCTCATCATTGAAGCTGCAGTGTGACACAGTGAGTCACCCAGTTAACCTCTTTATCCATACATTTTACATGCAGGCATTTATCACAAAGAATCATTGGTCTGGTTCAAAGCCACTGGTCTCCGCTACACCATCAACACTGAGCCCTCCTTGGGACTCTCCATGGACATCTTGCTGTTGCCCTGTGTCATGGAGGCCATGCAGCCCTGGGTTCACAGAACCCACCCCACCCCTGACCCTCATGCTCCAGCAGATCAAAGATGGGGTGGATGTTGGGGTAGGCCATCATATAACCCTGGTTCTGGGCCTGAGTAGTTGCAGGGTTGGCCAGCCTGACAGCTGTGCCCTGTNTTCACCACCAGGGTGCGCTCTCCATCAATGCCCTGGCTAATTCACCCCTTGCATCAGTGAGCAAGGGGCGGGGCCAGTTCTCGAGCTTTCACATCCTCAAGGTCAGCTCTCCCATACCTACACCTTCAAGGCCAGCTCTGCTGTGCTGTCTAGGCGAGGTGCAGGGGCCTCTCTCCTGAGTGCTGCAGCTGATGAGGGGCAGGGACAGTTCTCCTGATATCTCTTATAACCTCAGGGCCTGTTCTTCTGCCTCAGGTGTGGATGGGCAGGGGGGTAGGGCATCCCAAACCCNCTGCTGCTACAAGAGAGGTCAGTAATGGTTTCGGGGCTGGCCCTCCCACACCTTCAACAGGGTCAGTTCTACTGTGCTGTCCAGGTGAGGGGCAGGGTCCACTTTCCTGAGGGCTGCAGCTAAGGAAGCAGACAACAAGTACAGCTAGAGGATGGAAGGCTGGGAACACTTAGATGGTGGTGGTGGGAATGCAGATAAGTTCAGTCACTATCAGAATGAGTTTGAGTGCTCATCAAAATGTAAAAGAGAACTGCCATGTGATTCTGCTCTGACACTCTTGGGTTGATATAGAAAAAATAACGGTCAACATACAATAGGGGGAAAAAGGAAAAGGAGATGGGAGGAAGGCAAAGCACGGATGAGTTGCTAATGCCCTCAACAGTTATCATTATTATTGCTACCGTACAAATGATAAAACTGAAGTTTAGAGATGTTAAATAGGAAAGGAGACAAACTCTGGAATCTTGACTTTGAATCTAGGAATGCTTGATCTTGTGGTGTGCAATTTTTATTTTGTCTGCTAGATCAATAAATATATGAGGCATGTCTTTTTAAAAATATAAGTAAATCTAAAATTTAATAAATACTAATGGGAATTGGTAAAAATGTTATATCTAGCAAAGCCTTTTCCAAATTGAGAGATAAATATATTTCAAAACAAGCACAAACCAAGGAAAATCATGACCACCAGCCTATTACTCCAGAAGATATTTGAAGGAATACTACACAAAGAAAAGGAAGACAGTCTTAATAATGAGAACACAGGGAAGAATAAATTTCAGAAGAGGGATGGCTAACAAAGGAATCCATCANACATAACTCAATAAACTAGTAANGCTCTGATACTAATATGAGGGAAAGCACAGAACAATTATCCAACCAACCAGAAAAATAACCAACAAAATAATGGGAATTAGTAAACATCTGTCTATAATAACCTTAAGTGTAAATGACTTCANTTCACCAGTAAAAGGACATGGGCTATCTGACTGATTTAAAAAACTAGATCCAAATTTCTGTTGTCTCCAGAAAAATATTTTACTGGTAAGGACACACACAGACTNAGAGTCAAAAGATGGGAGATAATCTACCCAGCAAACAGAAACTGAAAACAAGTTGGCACATCCATTCTGGTACCTGATAAAGTAGATTTTGAGCCAAAATTATCCAGAAGAAGCAAAGACCACAACATATTAATAACAGGAAAAATACATAAGGAANATCAAATAATTGTAGGTACACATACATGAAACATTGGGGTTGCTATAATGGGCATAAAATATCAGCTAGGTTCTGCTACAGCAGGAGTGAGTGATCTCACTCTATGGATCATCCAAACTAAAAAGTAGCACAGTTAAAGTTAAATTACATCAAAAATCAAACAGACTTAACAGATAAACAGAGACTAGTCCACCCTAGAGACAGTGAACACACATTCTTCTTAGCTGATCATTGAACCTTTTCTGAAATAGCCCACATTCCAGGACACAAATTAAGTCTTACCAAACACAAAAGAATCAAAATAAGTTCTTGTAACTTATCAGATCACAGTGAAACAAAACTAAAAATCCATAGAAAAATATATAAAGAGTATAGAAATATATGAAGATTACTGTACATGTTGGAATGATGAGTGAGTCGCTGGAGAAACCAGAGAAGAAATTAAAAGTTCCTTGAATTGAACTGTGGTGGTTTGAAAAATAAAGGTCACCGTAGTCTAGGGCATTTGCACATCTGGTACCCCTTTTGGGTGTNTTAGGGGAGGTGGTACAGCCTTCCTNGAGGGCAGGCTTGGAGACTTAAAAGTACCTTCCCACTTTCAGTTCACTCCCTGCTTGTAGTTATAGTTGAAGACGAGATTTCTCAGCTTCCTGTTTTACTTACCTGCTGCCATTCCTTGTAGCCATTGTGGGCTCTCGCTTTAGAACTATAATCCAAAATAAACTCTTCCTTCTCTAAGTTGCCTCTCGACCTGATGTTTTATTACAGGAAAAGCAAAGTAACTAATGCAGAAGTGAAAATGAACACACAGCTTACTATAACCTTTGGGATATAGCTAAGGCAGTTCTAAGAGGAATGTTTATAATGAATGTTTACGTGAAACAATTTAAAATAACNGGGATAAATAACCTAATGATATACCTCAATGTCCCTGAAAAATCAAGAACAATCTAACTTAAAAGCAGCAGATGGCAGGAAAGAGTAAAGATCATGACATAAACTAGTCATTTTGTAAGTAGTTTAAAAGAAACTTACAAAATTGGCTCTTTGAAAAAATAAATAATATTGACAAATTCTTANCAAAACTAACCAAAAGAAAATGCTATGAGCTAGCAAGATGGCCCAGCAAGTAAAGGTGCTTGCTTTTACGCCTGACAACTCGAATTCGATCCTCAGAGAGTGAATGAGAGAATGATCCCCCCAAGTTGTCCTCAGATCCCCAC
>LZPO01117389.1:0-16589 GCA_001675575.1 Neotoma lepida
TTTCCTCTGTCCTTGATTCATGTGTTCTCTTCCTGTTTGTAGATTGTTACATGGGGTAGATTGTTATATTGGGGAAAGACACAGGATGGTGAAACTCAGATTATTATTGATGAGACTGCTAATCTGCTGTGACTCCTGTGCCCTTTGCCAAATCCCAGAGCCCTCCTGCATTTGTTATTATCAAAAGAGCACTATAGATTTAGAAAGCCTGTACTGTATATTNNAAGGCAGGGTTTTTCCATTGGAAAACAAAGAATTTGAGCATATTTATTCAGTGGGTAAATAATACAGTTGCCTTCATATAAAACTCACCAGTNTCCCTACTCCTATGCAGAGAACGCAGGTCAAACACAGCTTTAAGATCCGTAAAGTATTTTGAAATTGTCATGCTGTGAGGTTACTCATTAAATACCCATGCCTTATTTAATAATAANACATAGTCTGTGTTTGCCTTTAGAATTTCAGACTAGAACAATTATATTTTGTGGATTCTTGTAAATTTTAATATGGAAAGCCTTCAGTTTTGAATTGCCACTTTGTCCTTGATCCTTAATGCCACAGTCAGACCAATGAAATAAGCAAATTCAGACCTTGTGTTACATTTTAAAATCATGGTTAAAAGCACAGTGTCTAAGCATAGACATTGTTCAAACTCATATGAAAGATGAAGTTGGAATGTGAGGCTCGTATCTATTTACACGCTTTCAGTAAAATCAGATATAATGAGTTCCCCACAGTCATTAAAATATATGAGACGTGATTTAATTGTTCTGGGGGCTCCCAGCCCGATGGTTATCTTGGAACTGCAGCTCAGACAAAGCATATTCATCATGCACCGTAACAAGTGAGCCCATAAATCTACACAGAAGAGCCATCTAAGTCACCAGGCAGTAAATAATTCTGGGCCTCTGGAATTTCAGAATCCCCGCTTCTTCAATGAACGAGAATGGACTGCATAAGTGTGGTAGCCGAGTGCAGTTTAATGATCTAGAACAGAGATGGTGCACTGATGGATTATGGGAGTAAATTTTCACTGGGCTTGAGAGTTTCAAAGTTTGCATTTTGAGTAAAATGAATATTTTATATGTTTGAAAAATATAGAAAAAAGTGACCTGTGGCAGAAATGGGACTCTAGTGGTCGAAGAGAGTCTGTGAATGTCTTATGTTTGCCCCAAATTGAGTGAGTGGATAAGATGATTCAGAATTCATTAGGCTGTCAATATTTAAAAGTTTGAATNTGTCTATAAGAACTCATTTTCTAACTTAAACTAAAAATGGGTTCCTCACCAGCACAGGGTGATGGGCTGCTGCAGCGGGAAGACAANGCCATCTCAGCTTTGCCACCATCCAGATCCCTCTGAGTGACAGAGCCCTGCTGGGTGCCGTCCTGGCCATCACCTCACCAGGCTTAACCCCTTGGTGCCTCTCCCCTCTACACTCATGGCACTGATCTCCAGTTTTGCTTTCTACTTGTTCACTTTTATTCAAATTTTCCTCAAACAGCCTGGTATGTGGAGAGTGTAGGTAGATTTCTGTAAGTGGAGGGAGANGACTAAGTGTAACTTTTATTTTTGCATGATTCTCTTGCTTTGCTTAGAGTGCATATGATGTACAAAATCCTTCTAATCTGCCATGGTGGTTGCACCTGTAANCTAAGCCTTTGGGGTGCTGATCCAGGAGTCAAACTTGTGAAAATAACAAGTTTGAGGCTAGACCAGAGTACAAAGTGAACTCCAAGCCAGGCNTGGCTACACATAAGGACCTTGTCTCAATAAATCCAGAAGTAAATAAGTTCCATCAAAACAAGAAAATATGAAACTGACCTTGNTCACCATATATTATTTCTAATGGGCTCACTTCACATTTCATTATCTGCAATTTTAGAATTTTTAGAACTGTTTCCTCTTAGGGAAACACACTCTGCCATGAGTCAAGCAGTCGTTTTACTTCTTGTTTATTGGTCTTGGTCTGCTTACGGAAGACACACCTTTTAAAGAGACTAGCTAGTCAGGAAGACATATGTTTGATTATTGTTTTTAGAGAATTTCATACATGAATATTGTATTTATTTCATTTCTACCCATACTTTTCTCCCCTCAACTCTTCCAGTGTCCCCTTGACTGTCTCTTAATATNTTATTAGTATATTACCTCTTCTGGTTAGTTCTTGAATGAGAGTTTCACATACTTAAAACTTCACAATTAAAGACCTATATGTTTGGTGGGAGGTCCACCTCAGTCCCTGGCGTCCGCTCTGAGCGGGCAGTCCCCAGCCTCCACGCAATGTCCACTGACTGATGGTGCTGATTTCTACCCTGGGGTAGAAATTTCTTCTGGCCGCAGCCACTGGGGTCATGCTCCAGCCAGTGCCCTATGCCCGCCCTACTTCCTGACAGCTCAGGCTCCACCCCAGCGCCACCCACTCCTCGAGCTGCTTGGACTCCTGGCCCGTATTGCCCCTGCAGCAGCCCAGCACTGGGCCGCAAGCTGCTGAACCTGCCCCTTCAAAGCCCGCCAAACACAGCTCCTCCCTAGAGAAGCTCAAGACCACTCCCTTGGCTTATTTAAGCGGCATCCCAGAAACTAGACATGTGGTTCCTCCGGTCTCTTGTCCCAATCTCCTCTCTGAGGGGCTGGGGAATCACCCAGGAATGTTTGCCCATCAAACCTAGCCTTTCCTAATTCCGTCTAACTTGGATTGCTGCATTGGTAGAGAGGCTTATTCAAGATATAGAAACTTATCACTATAGATTTATTGTATACTAGCCCATGTTCATTTAATATTTCAGCAGATTCATATACACATATCACACATATGCACTCTTCCACTTCCCTCTCCCTCTGAACACCATAGTCTTCTCAATTGGCCCCCAAGCTATNTTCATGATATCATGTGTGTATTTGTTTTTAATCTACCAAGTTTAGTCAAAGTTGTATTCATCAGCACAGGTAGGACAACTCACTAGTGCTATCCCACTTAAAATATCATGCCCTCCCCCAAGAGTTCTTTAGGGAGGAATGGGGTCTTATTGGCACCCAATTGCCCATAATGAATGCTGAGGGGTCCAATATTGTGACGGTCTACAAAGCAACTCTGGGTTTGTGACTGTGGTGAATAAGTTTTCATGTTCTGTCCAGTGGGCAATCTTTCATACACTCTTCCCCTCTTCCAGATCTTCCATTTCTTCCAAACTCTCCTGTGTAATGCTTCTCTACCAGGGCTGATTGAGAACAGCCTTGGTTGTCCACCAGAGTTGATAGCAAGACACTGATGCTTAAGACACCACACACCTTGGTCATAGGAGTTGGAAAAATGAAGCTAGTTATGACCAGGAAGCTTTCTATCTACTGGCTGGCTTCCGTAATACTGGAAGATGCTATGTAGGCTGCTGGGGCACAAAAGTCATCAATTGTCTTAATAGCCTTGAACTTTGCAAACTACACTAATGACTGGCATACTAAGATATGGCCATTCATGAAATAGTGGCATAAGTATTTTGGGTTAACCTAATGCTTTCTGGTTGGTCTAAAGACCCACTCCAGGAGACAAAACCCGTAACTGGTACTAGAACTGTGGCCAAGAGCATATACTCAGGAGTTCATAGATCCTAGGAGTAAACCTACTACTCTTCTTGTATTAAATGGGTAGAGTAGTACACTGCCTTCTAAATGTGTATCTCTATACTTATTGATTAATGCATCCCTAAATTCTGATCAGAGAAATTTCTTCCTTCTGTGAATGGTGCTTAACACAGAAACTCACAACTGATCACAGTGCAGTGAGTAGGTAAGTGTTTGTAGAGTGCAAAGCCCTAAATNGGAAACTGATACCACTCCCCACCTCCAAGACTCAGTGAACATCCTAAGAGAGCGACCAGAAAAACTCTTAGAGCCAGAGAGGTGTGACAAGATTGGGGCAAAACAATATTATCAGGACCTGACAGGACCATTGTACTAATGAACTAAATGTGGCCATGGCTGCCTTCCCAAGGTCAAGCTGATGAGCATTTCAGCATAGACAGAGAAAGACAGGATCGCCCAGCCTAGCTGAAGGGTCATTGACAGTTGATGCTTGCCAGACAACGAAGAGTTGGTTTTCTTTAGGAGTGTGGTTTCTGGTAGGTTATCCATGCTCTGGTAGATGGCTCTTCACCCATGCATATATGGACAGAGTTAATTGGGTATGGTCAGTTGAGAGAGAGAGAGAGAGAATATGGAATTTGAAAGAGAATATGAGTTGTGGATCTGAGAAGATATGGGGGGAATATATGAATATGCTCAAAATACATTGTCTGCATGTATGGAATTCATGAAGAATAAGATATAAAGACTGAGAGCAGCACTATTCCATGGATAAACCGAAATATTTAGAAGGCAGCTTGAAAACACATCCATCTAGTGAAACAACCCTCTTAGATTCCACCCGCCAGAGACCATTACCTCCCCAGCCATAGAGCTTTGACTTGGTGCATAGTACAAGGGACACATTATTTCTACTGCGGAGAATGAGAAAGCAGCTGGCTTCCCATAAACTAACAGTGCCAATATCACTCCACTGGACATAACCTGTCTGCCAGGCTGGTTTTGTAGCATGCAGGGCCCACAGCTGGGTGAGACCCATGGTGAGTTCTCTCAGCCAGCAGCCTGCTAAGCACCTTCAAGATTGAGTCTCTGTGCCACATAACTGTAGCTGAATTATTTGGGAGTCCCTAGAACATCACTGATCAATAACTCAGAGGGAAGTTCCCACACCTGACACTGGGATTTTCATTTAAAAGTTCATACATGGCTCTGGGAATCCTATTATACACCAGTGTAGGAAACCTGTGTTCCAAACACCTTTAAAATTATATTTTTAACTTAGCTTATACAGTAGTTGCAGGTTTCCTGATGCTTTCCTCATGCACCCTTTCTTCTTATTAACACCCTCAACACGTTAATTATCTATAATATTTTTCATATTACTATCATTTTACATTTTAGTGTTTTCCAAGGAAACTCAAAAATAGTTGCAAGATTTGAAAGACACCAAACAAAAATAACCTTCAAGGACAAAATAAATACAAAGCCACAAAACAAGCAAGAATAAAACAGAAGAGCAATTAATACCCAAGATGAAATCTAAAATTAGGAAAAGAAAAAAACATTACTGAAACAGCAACAACAACAGCAGAAATTTTATCTTGAATAAAGTATCAAAACTCTAGAAAGACAATAAAAATAAAGCAGCCTACTGAAATCCATCCAAGAACAAATTAAAACCACAAATCTCAGAGTATTGACTTAGTCTAAGCGAGTGCTTTGTCTGAGTAAATCATGGATGGCATCTGTTTCAGTTCCCAGTGGAAACCTCACTCTCCTATGAAACTTCAGGAGCATGATGGTCTCTACTGTCCTCAGGCCNCTGGACTTCTACTCTCCTCTCTCCAGTATCATCAAGCTCAAGGCATAGAGTCCCAAACTTCTAGCCTAATCATCCCCCCAAAGCCAGTCCAAATGCTTCTAACCATGGAGTCAAACAACAGCACTCAATGTCAGTTCTCTATGGGATACTTTTATTCACTGTTCAGAATATCAGGGAGAAACCACTTAAAGAAGGATGTATTTACTATAGTTCATAATTTTGGAGATTTCATTCCATGGTAACTGGTCTATATTGTTCCTAGGCCATGGTGAGGTGGTGGTCATGGTGAGGTATGTTACACAGAAGAATAGGGATGCTCACCTCATGGTGGCCAGGAAGCAGAGGGTAAGGAAGGAGGCTGGGAGGAAAAGAAGAAGAGATGTAAGGCAGGAGATAAAAATGGAGAGAGGAAAATGGACTGGGCTTACAGTACATCCTTTGAACCATGTCTTAACTTACTTAGTCCTCCAACAAGCCTTACCTCCTAGTCTCCACCAACTTCAAATGATACAATCAAATTAAGAATTACATCAACCAATCAGTCCATTGTTTAGCTCAGAGCCCTCATGATCCAGTCATTTCTCCAAATACCAGCTTCTGAATATTTTACTGAAAACTTAAGCCTTCAACACACGAGTCTTTGGGGAGACNCTTTATAACCAAACCATAACACTTCCTGAACTCCAGACAAAGCACAGATGCCTGCTTTCNATGTGGTCATTTATATTTACAATAAATCATTAAGAAACAAATGGTGAATTGGAAAGGAAGAAATAACACTATTTATATTATTGTCTATATAGGAATTCCTAAGAAAGCATCAATAAATAACCAAACAAATTCTTACTGCTATGAAGCATGTGTAGAAAGGTCTCCAGATACAAAGTCAATTCATAGAATTAATTGTTTATATGGGTGCAACATGAATCATTAAACAAGGAGATATGATTTGGAGGACTCAACATAGCGAAGATGTCAGCTCATGTCAGTCTGNATGCAGAGTCAATGCAATGTNTAGACAAAGAGCTGATTCTANAACTTTATGGCCTTCCCACCATCCATGGAGAGTGTTGCCGAGCTCCTCATCACTTGGTGGGATTTGCTCATGCCATGATACACTGCCCATGCCATGATGTGTTGCCCATGGTATGATTTGCTGCAAGGGAAGAGAGGACTTCCTTGAATTTCCTTCCTGTACAAACTCAATCATATGGCATCAACACTGATTTCCAGATAACAGTAGGACCACAAAGGAAAAGTAGCATCATCTATATCATAGACTGAAAGGGACCTGGAAGCTGCTGTTCCTGGCTGTCCATGTCTTGTGGAGCTCCTGCTGAGGTCAGCATCTATCTTCCAGGATTCTAGATCATTGGCATCATCCTTGTGACTGGCATTTCCCTCTAGATCCTCCACTGACCATATTTTGGTCACCTCTTGGGACTGTAGTTTCCAGCTGATGATGTTGATGGGGTGGCAGCTAACCTTTCACTACAGCATTACTTGCCTATCATTGCTCTGTGTGACACAGATTTTCCTCTGTATTACATAGGTATTGATATCATGAGAGAGAATGGCTCATTTAGCAGGTCCAACATGGCAGGTGCTAGCTTTGTGAACATGGCACATGCTCTAGAGATGTTCATATGAAATCATACCTGGTCTCTAGTTCCATAGAGATGCCCAAGAGCTGGGGATGCAAGAGTGGTCATTGTTGAAATAGCTGTGATCAAAGAGAAATTTAAGGCAAATGAGCAACCCCAGCTGCTGGATTCACTGTTTTTTGGTCTCTGATCTTAGGTTGCTCTGCAGGGTGGCAGTGCCCTCTGTGCCTGCTCAGCAGCTCCAGACCCAAGGATGAAGCATCCAGCTGACCATAGATGGCTTACCAATAGAATGCACTGCTCAGTTGCTGAGTGCGTAAGATTAGCTACTGAGGACTTTGCTGTTATAACACCAGTAAAATGGAAAGAAAGTTGATGGGAAATAACACTTTCAAAAATTACAATAAAATTTATATAGAAAGCTATAGACCCTAGGACAGCTGAAATTTTCATGAAGGAAGTCTCAAGGGAAGGATCACTCAGCCAAATGGTAATACCTAGTCTATAAAGACAGCACTCAACACAGCATGGTATTGATGCAAAGACACACACAGTCCAACAGGATATGCTAGAGAACCCTAAAGACNGTACTAATAATGTTTCTGGCTGATAAAGGACAACTGCAGTGACTGCTTATTAGAGGAAGTATAGGTTTTTTGTCAATGACTGGTTCTAAATCTATTATAATCNATAAGAAAAATGTTAGACACAGATAGGTAGAAGATAGATAGATAGATAGATAGATAGATAGATAGATAGATAGATAGATAGATGATAGATAGATAGGCAGGCAGGCAGGCAGACAGACAGACAGACAGATAGACAAACAGACAGACAGATAGATAGACTTTTGCAACACACAGACAGGTTCACACCACACATACAAAAGGTAAAAGATGGATCCAAGTTTTACAACTTATACAAAACTAGTTCCGAATGGATCCCTGATACAAATAGTATAAAATGCAAAGCTGATGAACGTTTTTAAAACAAAGGTGGAGGAAATCTTGGATGAACTACTGATTCAGCAAAGAGTTCTTAGATTTGAGAAAGAAATCTACTGGTACATTAGACTTCATTAAAATTAAAAATGAATATGGAAGTCTAAGCTACCATCTGAGAACTCATAAATCATGTGTCTTAGATAGCATTAACTATCAGCTCCATCTACTATAGAGCTTCCTGAAAAAGGAGTCAGAGTGGAATAACTGCCTTCATCAGGCTAATCTGTGGGCATGTATGTGATGAGTTGTCTTGACTGACAGTAATTGATGTAGGTGTGCCCAGCCCACTGTGGGCAGTATCATTCCCTGAAAAGTTAGTTCTGGGCTGCATTGGGACTAATTGAGCACAGGCAGCAAGGCAGAGACCCAGCATGCAGGCAGCTCTCCTCTATGGTAATTGCCAACAGGTTCCTGCTTTGACTTCTCACAAAAATGGATTGTGCAGCCAATGTAATGGTTCACTCCTTTAATCCCAGTACTCGGGAAGCAGAGACAGGCAGATCTCAGTCCCAGCACAGCCTAGTCTACATAGTGAGTTCCAGGAGCCAGAGCTACATAGTGAGATACTGTCTCAAGGAAAAAAAATGGATTGTGTCCTGAAACTGTAAGGCAAATAAACCCTTTCCTCCCCAAGTTGTTTTGGTGAGAGTGTTTCATTATATCANCAGAAGGTAAACTAGAACACAGTGTATCTAACACGTGGAATCTACCTGCAGCATACGGAGAACTACCATGGTAAACTACAACAAATATAAATGAAGAAAGCCACAGGAAGACAAGACATGTATAGGAATCTGCACGACATCTTTAGCTGTTAGAGAAATAGCTATTTAAACCACCACAAGATGGCTAAAGCAGAATGTGAAACAAATGCAAAAATACTGGTGAGGATGGAGAAGAAATTAATCCCTCTGCCTTGTGGGTGGGATGTAAGAAAGCTGAACCACTGGGAGATTCTTACAAAGTAACCTGCAACTACACANGGCCCAGCAATTCCACTTTCACTATGTATCTCCCCCAAAATAAAACTTTGTTTCCATAAATGTCTCTACAGAGTAGCTTCCAGTCCAGAACTTCTTCAGTTGATAACTTGTTAGACACCCTGTGATATTCATTAGCTGTGGGAGCTAGAGGTGGAATAGTACGTACCAATGAAAAGAAATGAACTTTTCAGCCACAGAACAGTGTGGATGGATTAATTGCACTGAGTGAATAAAGACCATCTTAATAGGATTCATNCTGTTGAGTTCTTTCAACAAACTCTGTAAAGCAACGACATTAGAGCCATGATAACAGTTAATAGCAGCCACATGATGTGGGAGGTAGCTGTGACTGGAATGAGGAGACATCTTTGAGGTCACAGCATTTTGTGTACTATATGGTGGCAGTCACACAAACCTACAGGTGACAACACTGCTTAGATAGAACCTAACAAAGGGTGGGATGTAGGTCGCATGTAGAATGCTCATCTTCTACTCACAAGTCCCAGGATTCTATTCCTAGCACTACAAGAAAGCAAAAGTCTGAATATGCATGCATAGTCCTGGATAGTTATGTTCAGTCATGCACAGTCATGCACAGACACACACAGAACCCAGTGTGCTCCCTAGTGCTATGAGGTCTGAGGGTCCCACATTAACTACCTGTTTGGGAAACATTGCTATGTGTGAATATGTGCTGGGANTATATGAGTAAAACTGCATACAGGATAATCTGTCTGTCATTCCTTACAGCTACCTATGACTCTGCAATGGCTCTAAAATTAAAATACTAAAATAAATTTTAAAAAATTAAAATACAAACAAAAATACAATTGCTAGCGAAACTTATAGATAGCAAAATGTCTTTAAATGGCTAAAATGAGCTGATGTATGGTCTTATACTTATTCTTCTTCACTGAACTTATTCTAATTTCCCAAAGAAATTCTTATTTATTTGATTGACAGCAAGACCAAATGTCTTTTTTAAATGATCACATTTTATTTTATTTACTTATTTGTATATGTGTGTTTGTGTCTGTGTGTTCACAAGNACATTTCCTGTGCCATACGTATGAAGTCAGAGGACAACTTTTAGGAGTTAGTGCTCTCCTTTCATCATGTGGTTCCCAGGGATTAAACTCAGGTCATAAGCTTTGGTAACATGCACCTTCACCCTCTGAGCCATCTTTTTTATAATAATTTTTCATTTTTAAAATTACAATTGCATCATTCCTCCTTACCTTTTCTTCCCTTCAACCCCTTGTATGCAGCCACTTTGCTCACTTTTAAATTAATGGTCTTCTTTTCTTTATTTGATGTCACATATATGTGTACATTTATCCTTAAATACAATCTACTTAGTCCATATAATGTTACTGATATGTATATGACCTTAGGACTGACCGTTTGCAAGGAAGGGAAACAACCAGTGGTCACCCAACTATGACACCTTTGAAGAACAATAACCAGCATGGAGCAGTATAACCCTAAGGGTGCCATAGTGGCATGGATGCCTTAGTGGCTGTCTCTTATACACATCTAGATGTGTATAAGAGACAGAATAACCAGCATGGAGCAGTATAACCCTAAGGGTGCCATAGTGGCATGGATGCCTTAGTGGTAACCAATTGCTCTCTAATTGAACTGAAGACCTGCTTAGTGAGAGGGAATCCACACCTGGTGCTGGAAACTTTGCCAACTACACATGAGTAGTGAAGTCATAGATATTGAAGAAGAATCTACAACCACCACTTTACTAAGCCAGCCTAATTCTTAAATACATTCTAAAATGTGTCCTTAAACCCACAGACAAGTGTAATTCTCACCACTCATCAATGAAATGTTTTTCTTTGCAACAGATGGAGACTACTACAGAAAACTCCAACCAATCAAACGAAGAGAAGAGGAGATCCTGTGGTGCTCAGTTCCAATTGATACATCTGCAACACAAGCCCTGCTCTTGAGACTCAAGGGTAACTTTGGAAGAGGGGGACAGAAAGATCATAAGAGCCAGAGAAACAAGTCTACTGTGATTGTGTATCCTGGAAATCTCTTCAACATGGCTAACTAAACATGGCCTGAACAAGGATGACACCAATGGAATGTCAACATGAAAAGGGAAATCTAACAAGGCCTTGGCCCTAAAGAAACATCTCCAGGAACCTGGGGGATGCTGAGAGCAGGACAAATGGCATTCCTCNGGGAAGAGAACATCAACTGATTATTCACCCACTAAACCATCTTGATGGCCTAACATCAGTACTTTCTGGCCATGTGTTTCAAATAAATGTCTCTCATCCTGCCTCTGTAGTTCTCTCTGCCAGAGCATGATAAGAGCTTTAGTAGCTCCCGGTGTTCTGCTCAGTTCTTCTTCCCTTCCACATTCCATATGACCCTTTTCATCTATCCAGTGAACCAACATCCCTGAGACAATGTTTGCAAGGAGAATTGATNAGCCATTTTCCTCCTAATTAAGCAAAGGTGGCCTCATTAGGACTTGTAGGAGTGGTCACTACTACCTTTGTAAGACAAAGAAGCAACCTGTGTCTCCCATCTTCACAANCACACCCTCCTCTCTGAATTCATAAATTCTTGGGAACTCATTGCTGCCTGTCAGTAAGCATACCCATAACATAAACTATCTCTGAGAATTATATTTTGTCCATTGTTGTACTGATGGTGTTGGCACATATTGTCCTCAGATTAGAATTTATCTATGGGAGCTATTTCATGTATACTGTGTGTGTGTGTGTGTGTGTGTGTGTGTGTGTGTGTTAGCACATGTGTGTGTGTACATGTGCACATTTCATATATGGGAAGAATGAAGCATTTTTCTCAAACCACTATCACAAACCCCCAAGTTCACTATGTCTCATGCAGACTGACTTGTTTCCCCTTGCATATCTTTACTTTCTATTTCATAAAAGACCCAGACCTCTGGAGGTCTGAAGGGAGCCCACACATCTATTCATAAGCAGCCTTTTTCCTTTATTACCATTGGACACTTATCAATAACCTGTGGTCACTGAAGTTCGATGAGGACGACAGAGTCAGAGCTGCACCTGCTTCCATTCCTGCCTGGCGGACTGCATCAAAATCTTCTCTTTGTTAGTATTCTGTAGATATCTANCACTGCCTAGAGACAAAGGATAAAAATTTGATTGTTACCTATAAACTTTACAAAAAAATATTGAAATGGAAATATTGTCCCATACATCGGCATCCATTTATGTGTTTTATGGAATCTATGGAAATGTGAATTATAATTGAATTCTATTGTTGGAAAAATTGAAATGTTTCAATGACCATTGGCAGTGGACAGTACACAGAGGGTATTTTATTTCATTATTTTGTTAATAAAGCCACCATTGGAAAGCATTGTAAAAGAGCCATAAAACATAGCTAACCTACCTAATTCCATATTACAGGGTACATTTTCCTCCAAGCCATCTGGAAAGCAGTTAATACCCTGAAGCACAAGATTGATAGTCCTTTTAATTTTTATTCTTGCTTGCTGAAGGTCTTTGAAAACATTGTACAGCATCTCAGTTGCTTATGTCAGTGTTGATTGACATCAGAAGAAGAGAAGAGAGAAGGCAGCTGGAGTCTAAACTCCAGGGCCTCATTTTCAACAGACTTTCTCAAGCTTCATGGTGAACACAGTTGTGTGCTGTAATTTANATCTAGGTGGAGCAAAGCAAGAAAAATGGAATGAAATTTGTGTATTTTATAAAGTATTTGTCTCCCCTCCATGATTAGCAAATGAGACATAGAAAATGGTTGCAGGGGTCTCAAAACTCAATCTGCATAATATGCCTTAAAAGCATGTAATCTGAAATAATATCNTTTGTGTCTTGAAATTCAGAAGTNGTCAATATTTGTAANGTATTTATATGAACATCTCAAAAATTCTTGGGTTTTAAAAGGTTTCAAGATGCAATCTTATAAATACGTGAGCTTACAACACAGGACCCTCCCTAAGTAACCCCCAGCATGCTTTTATTTTATAGAAATCTGCTTCAAATGCTAAGAAAAAAAAAGAAAGAAAAAAACCAACACTTTCTGGTTCATAAAACTTGGGCACAAGAATGCGAAAGTAATTTAGAAAAAAAGAATATTGTAATTCAGAATACTGCAATAGCAAGCAGTGAGGGTTATCTGGTTTCATGGCGTGAGTGAGGAGGACTGTGCAAGCATGAATGTGCAAGCATGCATGCACGTGTGTGTGTGTGTGTGTGTGTGTGTGTGTTTGTAAGTGGAGGCCAGATGACAACTTATGACTGTATATTCTCTCCTTTGACCTTGTGGGTTCCAGGGATTGAATTCGGGTCCTCAGACGCTCTTTGCCTACTGAACTACCTTGCTGGCCCCATCTTACTAAGACTCAAAAGATAATCTTACATTTTCTTCTTCATAATCTGAAGTGCTCTGATTTTGGGGAAAGAAATGAGAACGGGAAATGGAGGGAAGGGAGAAAGAAGGGGGAAGAGAAAAAGAGAGAGGGAATGCTAAGAGAGGAATGATGGAGAGGAGAAGAATGGGGGAGAGGAAGACATAGAGGGAGAGAGAAAAGGGAGAGGCAGAGAAGAGGAAGAAAGGACGCTGACTGGATCTGTAATTCCAAGGATGGGAGTCCTCAGAAATGAAGGACTGTCCAGTCCTGAGTGAGAAAGTCTCTGCTTATACAGGTTTAAACTTAGGCCAGAGAAGTCCAAGAACGGATGGTAAGGTCTTACCATGCCTTGCACAGCCCTCAAGGTCCGCTGATAGCTCTGCCTGCAAAAGTGTCTACCTGAGACATCATTGCCCTCAGTCATTCAGACTTACTGGTTCATTCTGAGACAGCCCATGACAGACAGGCTCCATGGACATGCAAGCAGATATATCTAGCAGAAGACAGAGGGCTGGATCTCACCCTCTCTTCCACGCTAAGCCTCTTCCCAGAGGATGCAATCCTGTTTGTGAATCAAATAGGTTAAGTATTGTGTCGCGGACAATTTTTTAAAATTCCTTATAAAAATATGGTTATCTTTCAGCACATGTAAGATTTTTACTGTGAATTTTATGGCAAAGCACAAGAATTTAATGAGCACTTGCTTTATANTGGGGTGGGAAATGTTTTGTTACCAGAAAACTCATTACAGAAAATCTGAAGCTCTCTCATCAGAGACATCTTGTGAGAAGATTTACAGATTGCACACTTTGAACACAGGGAGCACAGCAGTCAAGCTGCCTTGNGGTGACCAGGGCTCCTGGTATTAGACAGCATTAGGTTTTGTTTAGTATTTCTTTTCTTCGCCCACTGCTTTCTGAGATGCAAATAAGTTGTANCTAACACAGCACACATGATGAGGTACACAATTTTCAATCCTAGAATTCCCAGAAGACTGCCTCTATCTCTGCTGACTGAACTGTGGATTCTCACGCTATCACAAATTCTATTGATTTCCTGGGCACCTGCCCGTTCATTCCAGCCACAGTGTGTTCAAACTCTAAAGCATACAAAATCTGTGTTACGACATCCCAGATTTTAAAATTATTTTCATCTCATTATTTCACTAAAAACGTGCCCCCCATTAATGTGTAGCCACATTTAACTTCTTTTCTTTCTATGGCAAGCCTTCCCTTTCACTAACANTTATTCAGATATCTTCCAGGAGTGCCCTGTCTCAAGCTAGTCTACTGAAACCTGCCTCCTCAGCAGAGGGAACTGAGGGCTACTGCCCTTGCCTCCCTCATCTGTGTGAGACTCAGCATGGCAGTGTCCTTTCAAAGTGAGGNTCTGAGCTGACCGTGGAGGAGCAGCCTTGCTGTGAAACCAACACAGTATGTGCAAAGCCTCACTATGTTTTAACAGAGGAGCTTATTAATTTCATCTGTAGCTCGGGTACCCAATTTCCATTAAACGACTTAGTATTTGATGGCTTGCCCACCCCCAGCTCCAAAAATAAAATTAATTATCCAGTCCACATATATTGAACTCCTCATTATTTTTGGACTCTGCACACTATGTTCCATATACACAGCATTTTAAGTTAATTATCTGTTTATTTGGCTGTCTTCCTTGGGGGACCTTGGGTCTTTGAATACAGGGAACACACATTCATCATTGTATCTCTGGTGCTTAAAAAACAAACAGACCAGCAGATAACTTCATGGGAATTCAAATTTCAAAAATCTTGAGACCTGGAATTTCACTTCCAAATCCATATGATTTGCAGTAAAATTTCCAGCCATAAAACTGTCCTAACAATTCATTTGCAATGAGGAGCCATGAAAGGAACAGCACCCACAATGCACTGCNGCAACATAAATTCAACACAAGGAAAGAGGAACACTTTATTATTTTAATACAAAACACAAGCCCANTTTAAAGATCACTAATACAATGTCATGTGTGNGAACAGCACAGATTTCCTATGCATTCTCAGAAATAAATATCTTATATATATACTGCCACACTAAGAAACATCAAGAGGTTTCTCCCAAATTATTTTCTTTCACAAATTATCTTTTCAGAAATATCTATTTATATCAATTATTATTTATATTTTTTGAGAACTTCTGACATGTATGTGGTATATCTTTGTCATATCCATTCTCCCATCCCTCCCTGCTTCTCCCTGCTGGCCTTGTCCCCAACACATTAATTACTAAAGCAAAAATCATTTAACAAATGTTTCTAAAGAAATGACTGTGGCAACCAGCAGGAGGTGTGACAGTATTTTTTAGCAGAAGCCTGGCACTTACAGAGGGAGAAGGTTTTCATGTTAGAGGGAAACCTCAGCCTCCTATTATGCCTCCATGCAGGTTTCAGGTCATGTAGGTTCTCATGTGAATCCATTATTAACAAAGGGATGGGAGGAAACTCNGCCCCTGCTGGGCAATGCTCTCAGGGCTGACTTAGCGAGAATGTTAATATTGTGATATTGAAATGAAGACCTTCACGCTTTTTAAATTGTTTTTCGTACTTTTTGTTTCTTTTTGCTTTTCTCCTTGATTTGTTTACTTTCTATTTTAAAANGATGATTGATTAAGTATCTAATTCCTGAAATATCCTGCTGTTTCTCAAACATAATGTGTGCTCTGTAAATATTAAGCTATTATTGTTTTAGGGATGCCCTATGTACCCCAGGTGGGCCTCAGAGTTGCAGCAATCCTCCTGTTTCAGCTCCTTGGGGCTAGGATAACAAGNCTCGTCAACACACTGAACGGTTTTTGTTACTTTTGGAAACTATTTTATATCTATTTCCACTCTGAAGTCTTGAGCACACAATACCAAACTAACTATCTAATACAACGAATTCTATGGACTCAGAAAATTTAAATGACTTTGTAAAATTGTCAACAACTAGCTTCATAGTAAAACAAAAACAACAAAAAGAACTAGGTGTTACTATTCATAGGGAAAAATATAATAAGCACACACACTAATTTCTCCTTGATTCAAAAGTATTTATTTTAGTAGGTAAATTTTATAAAATCAAAAATTCTTTGACGACCTTATAAAACCAGATCAAAATAAAAATGGTTTTCCAACTGTAAAAGGGATTCATAATGCTTCCTTTATTTCCATTGTCCTGAATTTGCTGTCTTTT
>LZPO01117389.1:17799-33376 GCA_001675575.1 Neotoma lepida
AGTGATGTTCTGTGTGTTTTTACACACAGGTCCCCTGATATTGTTCCATAATTATCTGAATGTTTTTATAAGATTCCCCATTGCTTGTCTCTGTCTCCCATGATAGAGCTGGGGCTTCTCAGAGCCAGTGATTGAATACTAAAATTCTTCATATTGTTTTCAACATTGCATCACCCCTACTCTTCTTTCGTTCATGATGTAGCTGGAGGCTCCTCAGGGTCACAGGACTTGTACTAAAATTCTTCATATTTTTCATAACATCAGCACCAAACAATTCACAGAAAAAANGCCTTTCTACAAAGTCTTTCTAAATCAACTCATAGTCCTGATGGGTGTTTATTGAAACTAATTTCACATCAGTAGGTCAAGCATGAAGGGCACACACAAGGGTTCTAAGAGGAGCTGGCACTCATGGCTATAATGTTGGCAAATGTCACTTGGCCAGTCTAAGAGAAAACAGCTGGCAAGCAACTCTCAGCTTCAAATTCTCAGTAATTTTTCCAAGGGTAAATGTAGAATGAATTAAGGCTCTGAAGTCTACTAAAGCAAGAATAACTAAAACATGTAAATTATGCTTTTCCCCCTCCCTGTCAACTAAATAGGCATGGTTTTATAAGNGCAGTTTAATCCAAAAAGCAGATGTAGNTTTTCTTAAGGATACAAAATGTAGCCAACTGGCTCACAGAGTACCTTCCTTCTCCAGCCTTATTGGAAGTGGCAGGTTGAAAGACCTTGGGATTATGGTGGCAAGACGGTGATAGAGTCGGAGAACGAAGCTCTGATCCTCTATAGGAAATAGAACGAAAAATTTGAGAAGGGAAAGGATGAGGGAAGCATTTAAGGGAAGAGGAAAACGATGTCTCTAAAATGGAANCAGCAATGCTGAGAAAGGACGTCACATGNCCCGANCANGCCGAAGCACACAGGTGAGAGAGGCAGTGTAGCAAACAGACCATCTTCCGCTGAACACACTCATTAGCTGTTTCTCTGCTCCCATCCCTCCTGAACACAGCCAAATCTCTTCGGGTACAANGGTCATGGTCTTTCCTGGCGAGGGGCAGAGAGGCTGCTTGTTAAGTCTATCAACTTCTCTGGTTGATGATGTGGTGTTAACGTCCGCGAGGAAGAGGGTGTCATTTGTTCCTCTATAGTCACCACACATCACTCTGCCTCCTGATCCCTCAACTGTTTGGGCTTAAACACAGGAGTGCAATTTTCTGATGGTTGAGCACAGTGTGTATTCAGATCAGCCTTCAAGACATCCTGTGTTAACCGTGGGGTACCGAAAGAGGGCATCAAGGGGCTGGAGAGATGGCTCAAAGGNTAAAAGCTTGTGTTGATTGCATGGAAGACCACAGTCTGACTCCCAGTACCCATGCTAGGCAGCTCATAATGCACTATTTATTTGTTTGTTTGTTTATTTGTTTGTTTATTTTGGTTTTCAGAGACAGCGTTTCTCTGGGTAGCTCTGGTTGTCCTGGAACACACTCTATAGACCAGGCTGGAACACACTCTATTGACCAGGCTGGTTTTGAACTCACAGAGACCAGTCTGCTACAATGCATACTTTAAAAAAAATAAATAAATATAAAAACAACAGAAAGAAAGTTGGCATCAATTTTAGGCTCATTGGGATTTCTATTTCGTTGTTTTAGATTTTAAGATTAAATGATATCTACCTAAAGACTACATCCCTGCTTGGTACATATTACATATTCAATGAATGAAAGGCATAAATACTAGTCTGAGAAAGCAAGGACGTTAGTGAGTGTTACACTGTGGTGAAGAAGCAAGCACAGTGGTGCTGGTTCCCCTCTGGGCCACGGCTGATCTATGTAGTCCTCAAACNCATCTGCTCCCGCACACGCCAGCTATCATTACACGCAATGCTCCTCGCTCTCACTAGAATGGTGATTTTATTATTTTTCCTTTGTTTTAATGTTCTAGGAACTGAACTTAGAGACTTTTAGATATTTTGCAAGCTCCCTACCATTGAGCTATATTCCCACACATCACTATGGTTTTAAAATTATACTATTACTTTTAGGTTACTGTCTTCATGTTAGATTTTTGAGCCTAGCATGGTAACCCATATTGGTAATTTTAGCTCTTGGAGGGCTGGTGTAGGCAGACTATCATGAGTTGAGGAAAGTCAGGGCTACGCAGTGAGTTCCATGTGAGCCTTGTCCACCTGGCGAGTCCCTGACCCAAAAACAAGTAAACAAACAAACAAATAGATATGTTTTGGTTACATTTGTGTTTCATACTATATCATATAAAACTATAACTACAAACTATTTTTATCTTCTAATTATCTCAGTTTTGCAAAGGAGATTGACAGCTTCCCGCAACCTCTCAGTTAATTGGAAAATAGGTATTTCTGGATAGATTTTTACAGCATGAGATGCCCAGTGTCTGNATCTCTTCTAACTTAGACAGTTGTTGACAGAACCCAGTGAGTGGAACTTTGACCTCCTGTTTACAGAATTCATGTTTTCTGNTCCATGAGCAATTAATTCTTTTAACGGTTGACATTAAGAAAGTGCACCCTCTTGAGTGAACCTGAACTATTACTCATTATGGATGTGGTATGCTCTATGTCTCAACAAGAGAATTGTGTAACTACCACACAGGAGTGTCTCAGAATAAGGTTTTTAATTAAAAAAAAATAAAATCCATGGGATTATAAGAAAAGTCAATGATAAAGAAATAGATTGGTTTTTAAACCAATGTTTTCAATGAATACAATAAATGAATATAGTTTATCTAATTAAACTATAATGTCAAACGCAGGCTGAGTAATATTTCAGTATTTCTATAAGACTTTTACTATTATAAGGGACAAAGAAAGGTCCATAGTGACAGAATTATTACTTTTCAAACTCTAATAGTTTTGAAAAAGTGGGTATAAAAGAATTATTGTTCTGGCCAGGCGGTGGTGGCGCACGCCTTTAATCCCAGCACTAGGGAGGCAAAGGCAGGCGGATCTCTGTGAGTTCGAGGCCAACCTGGACTACCGAGTGAGTTCCAGGAAAGGCGCAAAGCTACTGTCTTGAAAAACCAAAAAAAAAAAAAATATTTAAAATAAAACGAATTATTGTTCTGTAAAACATCAACAGACCCATGAGTGTTCTTGTGATGTGGGTATCAGTTCTGGTCTAGATGTAAAGAGAAGGATCTGGAAGATTGAAGTAAGAAGGACTCTAGTGANATATATCACCAAATTTTTCGGAATGAAAGAAATCTATTTCANACAATTTGAGCAAGGTTAATGAGTTGAGCACACAGAATTCTAAGCTATAAGAAAGATGATTAAAACATAAACTTAAAATTGAAGCTGCTTCACTCCTTTGGGGTAAAGAGGTCAGATCCATGAGATGATTTAGTCAAATGTTTTGGAGAAAAGAACACTAACAGGTTACATTGAAATATATGTAAAGTGTATGGACCCAAAAGAGAGAGCTGGTGTCAGTGATGTTTGTGTGACATAAGCAATGTGGAGACAAAAATCTTTGTGTGAAATCCTGTGTGATATCCTGTTACTTGCTTTTAAACTGGGGTTTCCTGTTCTGGAAACATACACTACGAGACATAGGTAGCATCATGATTGGAGGTTTCCACGTGAAAGAACCAACTAAATCTGACTGGTCAGTGACGGGCTCCAGGATGATGGTGATTCTGCTGTAGTTGATGGTGGGGTGACGCTTTCCTCCCCAAAGCACGCTGCTGCTTATATGCCTACTGCATCTGTCTCAGCTAAAGTGACAGACACCAGCTGAGACTGAGGTAGGTGGTGACTGTGCACCTCGTTAGGATGGGGAAAGGAACTTACCTCCCAGAGTCTGGATTGTTTCCTAACTACAACTCTTTCCAGTGATGCTCAGATCTGCCATTGGAGAGACCCCGAACTAAGCTTCTGTTACCTATGGCAGCACCCAAACCTCACTTACTCTTTCTTCTCCCAGCCCCAGCAAAGGTACATTAGCCACTCTCTATTCCTCCCTCAGAACCTCCCACTAGTGAATCCAAACCTCCCTCCATTATCTTAAAGACCTGGGCATCCCATAGCCCCGATTAAGTGGCTTCCTTCCTTGCAGCATCAATACATCTGGTTTTGTCTTTCAAAATTCTGCCAGGCAATTTTGTGCAGGAGGCCTAGAGATTGAGATTTGTTATCTTGTTATCATGGGGCTGGAGAGATGGTACAGTGGTTAAGAGTACTGGCTGCTCTTCTAGAGGACCCATATTTTGTTTCTAGTAAATACATAGTGGCTCACAGCCATCTGTATCTACAGTTCCAGGGGATCAAAGCTCAGGTCCTCATTTTTCAGACCGTTATTAAAAGAAGTTTGTTAAGTCAAGTTCCTTCCCCCAGAGTTGGCTCTCCACCCCATGGCTGCTTCCTTCCATGCAGTCTCCAGCCATAACCACTCACTCCCACTGCCTCACTGAGTCCCATAACCGCAGTAGATCATTGAAAGACAACTAGACCAAGTCATTGTGCCTAGTCTCTGATACTTGGGGGCTTCTGGATTTCTCCTCCTATCAACTATTTTTGACTCTTTGATGCCTGAATTTGAAATGTCACATACATAAAAGTTAATGTGTATGGGGCTATGGAGATAGGTAAGGGCATCTGCTGCCTGAACATGCGGATCTGAGTTTGGATCCCCAACACTCATGTGGAAAATGTGGTATGGACATGCCAATGCCTGCAATTCCTACATAGCAAGAGTCAGAGACAGGGGCATCGCTGAGACTTGCTGGGCACCTACCTGATCGAAACAGAGCTGCACGTAGTTCAATGAGAGATGCAGCCTCAAGGGTGGAAGTTGGAGAAAAATAGAGAACACTGTCACTTCCTCTTCCTTCCACTCATGTGTGTGGGCACACAGACCTACATCCACATATGCCCACAGACCACATACACACCCCAAGAATTGTTCTTCTATTCTTATCTTAATTATTACTAAACTTTTCTGTTCTTACTACACAAACTTTGATTATTATTTTATTATCATAAAAAAGATGGATAAAGTGTTTAAGAATTAAAAACCCTAAATCAAGGCTTTGTGTTTATTTTATTGTAACTTCCAACAACATTTATTCTATGTTTGAGTTTTATTGTTTTAAATCTTAATATCCCTGTACCCCTAAACAATTTAAAAGCGAATATTTTTATGTAGAAATATTTGTTCAATCATAAACTTATGAATAAAAATATGAATATTTCTTATAACTCCCAGATCCCAAATAAGGATAAAAAGGTCTCTAATTCTGGAAAGATTTCAGNCTAAATGGCCTATAAGAATATAAGTTCAGAGAAAAGCAATAATATGTTCAAGCATAAAGTTTTAGGCATACGAATAATCTCTGTGGATTTTTGTGTTGCATTTCCTACCTCCTGTCTTAATAACATTCTCTCCCATGATGTTAATTTTGTCTTTGAAGAAATAATAAACATAATTTAATTTCCAATCGTTGCCATGGTGAGAATGCTCCCCTTACACTTGTGAATGCAGATAAATGGCAGTGCTGTGTAGCNTTCTGATGACTCCTCAGTCTGTTTTAAAGACTGCAGCTGGGAATACAGTCTTCCTAAAGGANGTATGATAGATGACCCCATCAGGAATCAGAAGATTCGGAGCTGGTGAAAGAAGCCATCCATCTGGATGGCGTCTGAGACTGAGGTCTGACAGAGAGTACCAGGAACCGAGCATTAGAGGCAGCAGCTTGCCACCCTCCNTTCCTGCGCACTGACNCTCCCTTCTGACTCAACATTCACACGCACATCTAGTTTCATTCATGAGCTGCAATGAGCGTTTGGCAGATCTAATCCATCATCACATGCTTTTGGCATCTGGGATGNGGCCAAGGCTGGCTTACCTTTGGAATTAATGGGGGTGAGCTATGGGAAGCTGAAAAGACCAGCCTGCAAGAGCAGATTACCGAATGAACTGCCCAGGTCAGCAACATCTCAAGAGAGATAGTCTCTTCCATCAATAAGTCCTGTACCTTGGTCCCTTCAGTCAGTAAGTCCTGTACTATGCTGAGCCCCAGTGCTTAATGACAACCAGTCTCTCTCTCTCTCTCTCTCTCTCTCTCTCTCTCTCTCTCTCTCACTCTCTCTCTCTGCTTTAAAATGCCATTATTTGACACTAAATATGGGGTTGGGTGGGAATTATTCTGTTAGACTTCATAGTAAAATCTTGTAGACAGTTTCCTGAAAGTCTTCTGACTTTTATATCTGTATTTATACTTATGATTTATCATGTGTTTTGTAGACCATTTACATTTAAATGAAATAAATAAGGAACAAACATGTATAACTTTTCCATAAAGATGATAAAATTTCATGGTGTCTATGATTTTTAATGTTTTATTTATTTATTTTGTGTATGCATACCTGTGTATACACTTGTGGGATCANGCACCATGGGGCCCATATAGAAGTCAGAGGATAGCCCATGGTAATCTGCTCCATTCTATCACCTCCCCAGGCCAGACTCAAGTAGCNGGTTTTAGCCTTTAACCACCAAGCCATCTTGAGGACCATCTTTGTGATCATTTTAATTGTCACTTTCATTGGATGGAAAAGTGCCCAAGACAGATGCTACTAGAGAGATCCACAAGTGATCAAAATGCACAGGATGAGCGACCAGTGTGTGTCCAACCCCAACTGATACATCTACCAGCAACTCCAACCCCAAAGTCTCAGGAAACATCAAATCAAGGAAGAGGGGACAGAAAGATTGTATGAGCCAGAAGACCAGGGCATCTGCTGCTAGATGGTGTCCTCTAGACATAACAGTGAGGCTACACCCAAGATCTCTCACCAGCATGGTTGCTTGAGTCAGACCAGCATAGTTATAACACCAGCTGACGTGCCAATGTGGATAGAAAATTTCACAAGGTCTTGCTACTAGATGAAAAGCTATGGGAAGTCAATGTCTGCTGAAAGAGGGGGAATCCAGGCTTCGGCAGTAACTGGCTCCTACATAGATTGTCCAGTTCCAAATCATCAGTCCTGGACACATGCCCATACAAGCAGTGCTAAGTGGACTCTGTATGTTGTCTGTGTGTCTATGCGTATAATAGATGTGTGTGTGTGTGTGTGTGTGCATGTAGC
Organism: Neotoma lepida; assembly: GCA_001675575.1. Lineage (NCBI taxonomy): Eukaryota > Metazoa > Chordata > Mammalia > Rodentia > Cricetidae > Neotoma > Neotoma lepida. Next base: position 24,929 of record LZPO01117389.1, read on the forward strand.
AATAGTAAGGAAAGAAGAGGTCATGAATTTGGGAGGGAGGGAGGAGGACACAGGAGAAGTTAGAGGTTGGTGATGGAGAGGTAAGTGTAATGTAGATATAGTACTCATGTATGAATCCTTTAAAGAACAATAAAATAAATTACATCAGCAGCATGTTAAAATGTTTTCTCTGCCTTCTCACCAGAACTTAGAGTTGCCACCATTTTTAAACTTAACTACTCTGTTATTTTGTATTCCTGTCTCATTGTGGTTACAATTTATTTAAACTTATTTATTTAATGGGCAAGCTCTCTGACACTGAATTACTTTACTAGAGTTATCAAAATCATGTGGATATTGATATGTATGGCTGGACTGCTGTGGGATGGTCTTTCCGTACACTGTGAATATGTGTTGCTACTATTGGTTAATAAAGAAGCTGTTTTGGCCTATAGTAAGGCAGGATAAGAGCCAGGTGGGAAATCCAAGAGAAATACAAGGAGAAGAGGACAGAATCAGGGCAGATGCCAGCCTGCCGCCCAAGGAGCTGAATGCCAGCAGATCAGTATTGCCAAGGCCACATGGCAATGCATAGATTAATCAAAATGGGTTAATTTATGATGAAAGAGCTAGTTTGTAATTGATACAAGCCTCTGTGTGTTTATTTGGGACCAAGCGGGTGTGAGACACAGGAAACTTCCAGCTACACTGGGTTTCAGCAATCCAGCTTGGTCTTTTTTGTTTTGTTTTTGTTTTGTTTTGTTTTGTTTTTTAGAGCTTTTATTTTTAAGTGTGTGTGTGTGTGTGTGTGTGTGTAGCACTTGAATTCAGGTGCCTGTGGAGGCCAGAAGAGGCCATCTGATGCCATGATCCCCTGGCACTGGAGTTATAGTCTGTTATGTGCCCCCTGACATGTGGTGCTGGGAGCCAAACTTGTGACCATTTTGAAGTCATTTTTCATCCACTGAGCCATTTTTCATCCCTGCTCTGAATTATTGACGGTATATAATGAGTCTTTAAATTGAATAAACTTATTCTTCCAAATATCTTTCTTTGTTTCTTTGTTAATCAATTTTAGCCAGTCTGACTCTCTGTTTTTTTATAAATTCAGAATGCTCTTCTCATACTACATAAAAATAATGTTAGAAATTGAATTGGTCACATACAATATCTAACCTTAAGTGTTGTGACATCATGGAATCTTCCAAACAAAATGGTACTTCTCATTTTGAATTTGATATTTGAATTCCCTCTTGAGTGTTTACAGTTTTAATTTACAACCTACAAATATTTTATTAGATGTTTACCCTAGATTTCTGAGCCATTTAAAACAGTTTCATTTTCATGTCCTTGTTTGGTTTTTAATATATGGAGACATAATTTACTTATTCCATATATCCTGACGTTCCTCATTACACTTTTCAGTACAAGATGTTTTCTATGAAGGTTCAGTGGAATTTCTGTGTNAAGTATCATATATTCTACAGGGGCAGACCTATATATTTTCTTTCCAAGCTTTCTTTTATTTTCCTTTCTTACTGCACAGGCTCAATCTTCCNGTTCATGTTGGTTAATTAAATGAGCCAAGTGAGAGTGCAGAGTGCAATGTCCAGGAGGTTGGGGTTGGTAAATCCTTATTTCTGGGGTGTCTTTGAGGGTGTTTCTGGAAGAGATTAACTCTTTGAAGGTCTCAAGAGAGCACAGATGGAAAAGGAGACTAACATTTTGCTGTTTGAGGGGAGCTTCTGTCCATGTTCTGCTCCAGACAGTAAGGGCACCTACTTCTTAGAGCTTAAGCCTGAGGCTGGAACTGAAGTCATCAGCCCCCTGAGCTAGCACCTTTCAGAGGCAAACACTCACAGCCACACTTGCTGAATCTCTGTCTCATATGAGCTCCCATCATCGTGGCATGTGTCAGTTTCTGCTTGCTGTACTCATCTGAATATACCTACACAAGTATTTTATTTTCTTATTTCTCTGGTACTTACTATGTATATAACGTATTTTAGTCACCTTCAACATTACTCCATCCTCAAGCCGCCTTCTTCCTGTGGTGATACATTGTGTATCAAATAAAGCTTGCTTGAGGATCAGAGGACAGAACAAGCCACTAGATTAGACATAGAGGATAGGCAGTGGTGGCACACACCTTTTTATCCTAGCACTCAGGAGGCAGAGATCCATCTGGATTTCTGTGAGTTGAAAGCCACCCTAGACTACATGAGATTGATTCATTACAGGAGAGAAACTGAGCCAGGCAGCGGTGGCACAGACCTTTAATCCCAGTACTTGGGAGTCACACACCTTTAATACCAGCACTTGAGATATCATGCCTTTGCTTGGGAAGCACACACGCCTTTAATCCCAGGAAGTAATATGGGAGGGCAGAGAAAGGTATATAAGGTGTGAGGAAACAGGAACTCACTCCCTTTAGGCCAAGGATTTCATAGAGGTAAGAACTAGTGGCCAGCTGTTCTGCTTCTCTGATCTTTCAGCATTCCCCCAATATCAGGCTCTGGGTTTTTTATAAAAAGACCATCTAAGATTCAGACAACACCTTCTGGCTTTTCTTTTCTCAATTCTCCCTCTGTCTGACCTCTGACCTTCCTTCCATGCCATTGTTTTGGGCTCCAATTGTTACTGCCCTTTACATTCTTGAAAGAGGAACTGGGCTGCTTCTCTTGAGACTGTCTGGTGTGTGACATGCCTATTTGTGACATGCTGTGATGTTTGTTTCTAAGGAACACTTTAGATGATCCCCACAACACTGAGGTTTTGTGTTTTAATTGTTATTCAATGCAATGACACTTACTTCTGCTGAGACTCTCTTAGACACAGAGAAATGTGAATATGTATGTCTAATTCTTTCAAAGGAATTGAGGTTTGTTTTAAAACCTGGATATGGTCTTAGAATGTGTAGCATGCACTCAAATTAGAATCTGTCTGCAATGGTGTTGTGTTCTTATACATGCTTCTTGGTTTTATGCCTCATTTATTTCATTGTCTTTGAAATAATTTTATGTTCTCCAATTATAGTTATGAATTTGTGCCTCCTTTCTGATCTGCTAATTTTTACTTCACATCTTTTACATCCCTATTGTTTGGTACATTTACACTTAAGATCTGCACATTTTGTTGAGGGTTCTTTCGTCACATTCCATATCTGCTATCTTTCACCCTAAGGCAGTGTTCATCTAATGTCAGCACATGCCATTATGCTTTCTTTAGATTACCTACAAGATAAATGTTTTCTATTCTTGTACTTTCAGTAAGTCTGTGCACTTATATTTAAACATGTATTTGTTGACAACATATCACTAAGGCATTTTGAGTCATTTTTACTACAATAAAATTAATTACCTTGTCTTTTTGAACACTTATATTTAATGTAGTTATTAAGATGCTGAGGGGTTAATCCACCATTGTTCATCTCTTCTTCCTGTTAGCTGTCACTCTGGTCGGGGTTCTATAACAGAAAACAAGGTGTGTGCAACTGATACAGGGGCCTTACTAAGTGGTTTACAGAATCTGAAGCTGAGTAGTCCAACAGCGGCCATGTGGGGGTTAGACAGCCTGGGAAACCAGGGGCTGCTTAGGAAAGAGCCTAGAGGGCTGTGAACAAGAACAATGAGTGCTGGAGTTCTGCAGAAGAGCCACAAGTTCAAGTCCAGTTTCAACTGTGGAAGATACTGACATCTGATGTCAACAAGAACAAAATGTACTACTGCAGAGAGTTGAAAGTGTGTGCACAGGAATGTCCCCCTGCCACCTAGGTCCTAGTGAACCATGTCTGCACATTCAGGGAAGGTCTTCCTTTCCCAGCTATAGGGTAAAAGAGCCAGCAAAAGAAACCTACCCTGCCCCTGAAACCAGAGCCAGTGAAATAAACACACCCTGACCCTGAAACCAGAGCCAGTGAAATAAACTCACCCTGTCCCTGAAACTAGAGCCAAAGAAATATATTATTCCCCTGACCAACTGAGCATCAGACCAACTGATCCCTGAACAGAAAAACCAACCAATCCCTGAGCACAAAATCTAGCCAATCTGAGCTTGTNCACGCTCAGAGGATNAAAATCTGAGGAATTCCCACCCTGAAAATCTTCTCCCTGGAAAAACTCCACCCCTAAGAAGCTCTATGCAAGCTAAACCCTGTGCCTGTTCAGTTGGCAGCTGCCCTTTTCCACCCTGACAGAGGCAGCCACTCTCCTGGATTCCTCCCTCCCACATAAATCTCTTGAAAGAGTTTTGGGTGAAGATCTTTCACTGGAGTGGAGCAGAGTCTCTGCCGGGAAANTCTCTTTGCAGAGTGGAGCAGAGAAGCANTGGACATCTCTGATGGCAAACTCCCCAGTGGAGTGGAGCAGAGAAGCAACAGACACCTCTGCTGAGGAACTCCCTTAGGGAAGTGGAGCAGAGCTTGGCTGTAAAGACTCTCTCTTGGAGAGGAACAGGATTGCTACATGCTACAGGGAAACCATCCTCCACCAGAATCCAGCTTCAGGAACAGCCTGACTTCCCAACAAGTCAGGATACCTTTCTCCTCACAGTTGTAGGTATCCAGGACACCTTCCCTTCACAGCTGTAGGTAGAGCCTTACTTCTGACATTCAGGATACCTTTGTCTTCAGAGCTGTAGGTATCCAGGATACCTTCCCTTCACAGCTGTAGGTATTTGTCTGACTTTCACCAGTCATGGTCCCTTTCCCTCCAGAGCTGTAATGCTTGCACCAGCTAATTGACCATCACATTGACTATTCCTGAACATAGCCTCACACTGCACCCAGAAATGTTTATTATTGATTTTCCAAGCATCTTTTAACTAGCCAAGGACCAAAACTAACCATCTTTTGATTCATTTATCTTTACCAACTTCATGTTCATAGGTGAACATTTTAAATGATTTCATTTCCATATGTTTGACTTTTCATTGCATAGGTTTCTAGTGGTTGCTTTATGAATTCATATACATAAATACACAAAACCATTGTCTGCCTGTGTCACAAGATGCCTTATCTCTGTCACATCCCTTTACTCTTCCCCATTTTACTTTAATTTTCTTAAGTATATTTTTTATGTTCATTAGAATATACATAGGCAGTGTTGGAATTCTGTCTGAAATGTGACCCCAGAAGTGCCACAAGCAAAGCAACTTTGATTCTGGTCATCTCTATTTCTGCTTTCTGTGTTTTGTCTTCCCTACTAATGTTCCCTAACTGCATCAAGCTTTTATCTTTCAATTTACAAAATTCCTCCACTGTATAATGCCACTACACCTAAGTGCTCTGATGGTTTTTCTTCATGTAGCATGTCTCCATGGCCCCTTGAAGCTGGGGGACATTTTCATGCCATATGGCTTCCCAGTTGACTNCTCTTACAGCACTTGAAAACCGCCATTTGTGTCTGGCTTTCACAGTTTCTGGTAACAGCTGTTGTCATGTTTTTTTCTCCTGATAGAAACATTTTTTTAATCTATTTCTGCTTTCACAGTGATTTATTTGTCTTTGGCCATCCAAGTTAGACTGTGATGCTCATTGGCATGGAACACCTGGGTGTGTCCGGTTTCTATTCATACAGAATGAATATTCAGCTTAGATCTCTTGTGTACTTTGAGAACACATAAGCCGTTCACTCTTCAAGGACTTTTTGTCCTGTCTTCTTTCTTCTCTTCTTCCAAGACTCCGATAAAATAGTTGTGGTATCACTCTTGTAGTTCTATGGATCCCNAAGTCTTTAACTTTTTCCATGTAGAGTTTTCTTTATGATTGTCATCCTCAAGATCTATTTATGTTCATCGATGAGCTTGTGGAGGTCAGAGGTCAGTTTGTAGGCATGGGTTCTCTCCTTCCACCCTGTGGTCCCTGGGACTCTAGCTTGGGTTGTCAGGCATGGTGGCAAGTGCTTTTACCCCGTCTGCCATCTCGCAATCCCTCTTCATGGCTCAGCTTGAGCAAATAACACCATTCTGCCTCCAGCTGTCTTCTGTGTNCCTTCCAGTCCCGACAATCTGCTCAGCAGCCAGACCCTGCAGTGCTTTGTTTCGCTTGATGTTTNATAAACTGCAAACGTCTCACTTGTTTNTTCACATCTGTAATTTCTTTACAAATAAAATTCTCATTCTTATCTGTCTTNGTATGTAAATACTTTCTGAGGCAATTTCCTAATGGCTGCTTTAAAATGTTTATACACTAATTCTAATATGTTTTTAACTCATTGCTCACATCTGTTGATTGCCTTTTTTCTGTCCATTCTCTGCAAATGNNTCTTGAAGGTTGTTGAGTGGATATGAAAATAATCAAAATAAACAGTAACATCTTTGCTTTGTCTTAAAATTTGAATTTGTCAGACATAAAACACAACGAAATTCCCAATAAAAGTGAAATAAAAAAGATGAAATACATAAAAAATGTGAGCTCTATCACTGCCATTTTGATAGAAAAATTGATGCTCTGTAGGCTTCCTGGTCCAGGACACCATAGCTCATTGACTAGATTACATTAACAGCTCCTCATGAGGCCTCCTTGCTTCTAGCNTGGTCACAGTCAATATTTCCTCAAAACCACCTGGGTAACACTCTAGAATGTTCATATGGTTATGCAATTAAGACCAAAATGTCACCAGTACTCAAATACAAGAAGCCCTTGTTGAATTAAAGCAGAAGAACATTGAATGCTTTATAGTTCCTGCAGGATGCGACTGTGCTTCCCTCATGGGCAATCTCACTTGCTTCCATCAAGTGCTCCTCTGGGGCAGATGCCTCAGGTACCCCTCTCTCCTCAAGCACAGGGCAGCTCCTGTTTCTCAGTCTTCACAGTATTCTCTTATCTGTCTGAGATGCTCACTGTTCCTCATACACTCTTATTTTACCTGTAACTCCTGCAAGTATTTGCTCAAATTTCTACCTTCCATTGAGGACATCCTTGCCTTGTTTTACTTCTTTTTAAGTTAAAATTATACCCATATGTCTCCTCAATTCCCAAGCTGAACTTTCCGTTTGTATTTTACATCTCATCACTAAAATAATATCCTATGGACTTCTNTGAGTATCTTCTGTGTCCTGTGTTATATGGAACTCTTTTTCACAATCAGATTCTCAGCATCTGGTATGGTGTCCTCATGTCACTGTCACTCACAATAAATAGCTACTGAGCAAATCAATCAGTAAAGGACTTTCTATAGGTCCTAAAAGAAGCAGTTGTGCTTATGGAAGTGAAAGTGTTCTGCATGTATAAATCATAAATCGCTCTGTATAAATAGAAATTAAATTACATCATTCAAACAAACACTGAAGTGTGTGTGTGTGTGTGTGTGTGTGTGTGTGTGTGTATAAAATGTATTTGAGTGCCAAAGCTGAACACTTATGTCACACATACATGCACCAATTCCCAGGTCCATGCCTAATCTCTGTACAAGCATGCTGCAAAGATCNCTGGAAGCATTCTCAGCCCAGAGACATCTTCTTGCAGATGCTTCTCTGTGGACCAGTCACTGAGCCCCTAAGCAGNCACTGAAGCCTTTGGCACTTCAGTCATGCATTGTGAATCTCCAGAATTGTGAGAAATAAATTCCTCCTCATTGTAAATAACCCAGACCATGATATTTTGTTGTAGCAGCCTAGATGAGGGGAGACATTTCGAAATGGAAAAACAGTATGTTCTGGGTCTGTATCTCATCTTCTTTCTAGAAAATTAGAACCAAATGCAAAGCTCATCTATAACACCTATAATGTTAAAGATCCATTCTTTTTNATTATAACATATGAAACAGTGTCTGTGAGTATAGCATGGATCACGTTTTAATCACAACCTCTCATTGGGAGGAAAGAAGTAGATGGAGTAGGAGGGAGGAACTGAGGGAGAGATGTACAATGGAGGGGGGACGGCCAGCACATAATCAGCAATGTTGCTTGTGGCAATATACAAGCAGAATTAGTAAATTCTCATATAATCTGGGGACCATAACCAACAGGGGCCAAGAGATGGCTCAATGGGTAAAGTGTGGCTGTGAAATCCTACGGACTTGAGTTCGGATCCCTAACACTCACCAAAAACTAAGTATGGTGGTATCACCTATAATCGTAGTGTTGGGGTATAGGCAGAACAAGCCAAGTGAACAAAAGAGCAATCACCAGGCTCAGGGAGAGAGCCCGTTTCAGAAAACTATGGCAGAAGAACATTGAAGAAGACTTCATAAAGCCTATCAGAATCATCAGTTCATTAAGCAGAAAGTCAGACACTGAAGGTTCTGGGAGGTGTGACTTCATATAATGACATTTTAGGAAACACAAAACTGTAGGACAGAAGCCAGGGCAGTGATTTCTCCAGGCTGGGACTAAGAGAAGACATCGTGAGGTGCCACAAGATGTGGTAGGACCTCAGGATAGACATTGACAGAACTATTGAAATTATACAATTAAAGTGGAGCCTCATATAAATTTTCCCATAACAAAGGTGATTTGAAAGAAAAGCGA
>LZPO01117389.1:55356-67073 GCA_001675575.1 Neotoma lepida
TTGGTGAGTGGTGGCTTGCTCCTAATTCCTCTGATCTCTGTCAGATTTTCACCCTTATATCTTGTTCCGCGTGTTTATTAATAAGACTGGTTAGAAGTTCTTCTTACAAGGGCAGGGAGCTGAGAGCTCACATCTCAGCCACACACAGAAAGCAGAGAATGAACTGCAAGTGAGCAAGTCTATAAGTCCTCAAAGCAACTGCCCCACACCCTGTGACATCCTTCATGTAGTAATGCTCCACCTCGGGAAGGTTCCATTTCCTCCCACACAGCGCTCAGTTTAGATGATACTTATGGTGGTAACTCCCAACATTTCAGGGCTTGAGTAATGGTTGGATCTGGACAGCTAACTCCAACCAGATCCATTTTTTTTGGAGACAGTGAGGCTGTAAACAAACGGCAGAGATCAGTGCATTCTTTCCAGTAAATGATACCCATCTGGGGAGCCTTGGGATGAAGGACAATGAGGTCCAGAGTGTTGGCTCCAGGTCAGGCTGCTGCTCTACCAGCAATGGTACAATAATTTCAGGAAAACTGGAGTTTCTTAAAGCACCTGTTTGCATAATACCAGGTCTTTGGACTGGCAGGTATGCAAACAGAAATGGGCCACATCCAGGGTGACATAAGAACCATCAGGGTAAGGAAGCATTTGAAGAAGATACCTGCTGAGCTGAAAAGGCCAGGACANGAAGACGTCATCTAGACAGTTGATTGGAAGTGGCCTAGAGCTGAGCGTGTCAAGGGGAAGTCACTGTAGATGGACAGGAAGCACTCTTAGAATTAGGAGTGTCTGAGGACAGAACTGTGGTGATTTCTGCAAACTCAGTAAATTCAAAAGAGGAAGTGGAATGCCTCACTTACAATGGGGAAATCTAAGCCAAGCAGATCTGACATACCAAAGGGTTGTTAAAAAAAACAACTAGAAATCAAGGGGTCTGATAAATGTTTAATGATTTCAACTGTAATTAAGTCTGGTAGTTGATAATAGTTGACACATCACAAAAAGAAACATATTAATGTGTGTATATTCATACACCTATGTGAAGTCTGTAAAGTAATCCTGTAATGGCTGCTCTCGGTTGTCAGGCTGACACACCTGGACAGAGGCAACCTCAACTGTAGAATTACTTCCATCAGACTGGCTTGTGGGCATGCCAGTGAGGCACTGTCTTGATTGCTAATTGAAACAACAAAGCCTAGGCCACTGTGGCCAGTGCCATCTCTGGTAGATTGGCCTGGACTGTATAAAAAAGGTAGCAGAACATGAGCCTTGGTGTCGGCCAGAAAGCATTGTTCCTCTGTGATTTCTGCTTCAGCTCATTTGAGTTNCTGCTCTTCCCCTCGGTGATGGACTGTACCAAGAAGATGTAATAATCTTCCTTTCCCCAGATTATATTTAGCCAGTGTTTTATCATAGCAACAGAAAGCAAACCGGAACATACTTTGCACATGAAAAGATATACTATTGGATACACTATTGTTGCAGGTAATATCTCTGTACCTGTAATTGTGATGAGTATTATATATACAGTGAGATGGACTTACTCTCACTACCTCAGGAAATGTCTTACAGTGTAAGAAGCAACAAATGTGATTACATGGTCTTTCACACATAGTCATAAATTAGAGAGTGAAGCTTCTCTTATAGCAGTGGATTCTGGGGAAAGACCTTTCCCCATCCACTGTCCTTAAGCCCAGTGATTGTTGTGGTGGATGTAGCTTACTGAAGAGGTGTGTCTGTAGAGCGAATCTTAAACAGTCTTATTAATTGAAAACACCAGGCCAGGTATTGAGGTAAATTCTGAATGATCAGAGAGACAGAACAAGCCACAGCCAACCTCCTCACCTTGCCAACTCCTCAGCTGATCTTGTTTCCTCAGACTGTAGGCTTCTGAGTCCTCACCCAAATGAATCTCAGCTGAACTGCTGCTCAAAGTCTGAAAGCTTAAGAGGCCTTAGCTTCTGGTTTCCACACCTTATATACCTTTCTGCTTCTTGCCAGTACTTTCTGGGATTAAAGGCATGTGTCTTTCTCAAGCAAAGACATGAGATCTCAGGTACTGGAATTAAAGGTGTGTGCCACTGGAATTAAAGGTGTGTGCNACCATGCCTGGCTGTTTCCAGTGTGGCCTTGAACTCACAGAGATCTGGATGGATCTCTGCCTCGGGAATGCTAGGATTAAAGGCGTGTGCTACCACTGCCTAACCTCTATGTTTAATCTAGTGGCTGTTCTGTTCTCTGACCCCAAATAAGTTTTATTAGGGTACACAATATTTTGGGGGACATAATACAATCACTACATGCCCTGGCTGCCAGCTTCCATGCCTTCCCCCCATTATAGACTTCTCCTCTGGAACTGTAAGCCAACATAAACACTCCCTTCCTCAAGTTGCTTTGGGTCACAGGGTTTCACTACAGCCATGACAAGTAACTAATACTGAGAACATAAAAGACAATGCTGATGAAATCAATGACTTCAGAAAGAAAAAAGATGGGGAGAGATTACCCAGGACACAGGCTCCTTCTTGGTGAGCCTCAGGAAGGTGCCCTCCCAGCACACAACCTGCTGGGCTTTCCATCTTTGCCTTCAGTTCTGCTCATGAATATTTTAAGACGTGAATAAAACAGGGGTATGAAATGTCTGTTTTTCCCCATTACAATAAAGGCCCAATTGAACTTGGAGATGCAGTAAAGACAGGTTCTAAGGTTTCTAGACACTTTGTGGTTGTGGAAACGTTCAGAAAATTGAAGAGCATCCCATGTTTTCAGAAATGGTTCTGTATGAAGCAACATATTTGGAGAGAGAGCTTTCTCATGATGACTCTGTAATGTCTGTCTCACAAATAACAGTGAAGCTGCAACTAGTGATGGTGTTCTCCAGTCACCTGCTGACTGAAATGATGAAGGCAGGCTCTTGAGAGTGGAAACTTCTTAGGAAGATTTTTCCCATGAGGTTTCCAGCAGGCTGTGGTTTGTGCCTGGCTGGGATGCTGAGATGCTGGTCCAAAACACTTTCTTGTGGTAGTTCAACTTTGTCCTTTTTGGATGAAGCAGGACCAGGAAGCAGCCCAAGATGAAGAAACAGGGTTTGTTTTGTTTTGTTTTGTTGGTTTTCATTGTTTCCCCGCTGAAAACTTCACTGGAAAGTAAAAATTGCTGCCTCAGAGATGCTTACGGAAGTTGAATGAGTTCACCCACTCAACATGTTTTTTGTGATATTGAATATTTAGATGTTTACAATAAAAACTATTTGTAAAATAGCCAACTCATGAACTCTTCAGAATTTGTGGTTATCAAACTCTGAAATATCACCTAAGTTGCATCTTTGTGAGATTGGTATCTTTAAAACTTGACATGTCCATACTTTCTTGGAATACAGGGTCATGGACCTAGTGGACCTTGATGCCCATTGTAGACAGAGAAGCTAATCAGGGAGACAATGCTGCCCACTCAAGGATTTCCACGTCTTCTTTCTACTAACGAGCTCTGCTTAATCAAAGGAAGAGGAAACGAGTTGATATCTGTGGTGGGAAATGCTCCCACTTTGTTCTGGAACTGCATCAAGCAGGAAACTCGTGGCCCAAATGGGTCTGTGGTGATTTTTGGACACCCGCAGCAAATAAATGGACAGAGAAAAGCGATATTAGAATTTCAATTGCAAAGCCATTTGTTAAGCAGTTTCAGAGTTCTTTTCTGCTGGCAACCTTAGAAGTCCATGGTGTTGTCTTAGGTGTGGGCCTTTGGAAAGGGGTATAATTTGAGGTCCCTCTTGCTTTGACTTTTAAGAAAAATAAAACCCACTGCTGGTTTTCAAGCCACAACCACTTGCATGGTAAATTCTTTCTTGACCTTTTGGCTTCAAACAGAGAAATACTGAAATGTTCTGAGTCATGTTCTAGGTTAGATAAATATTGCATTTTGAACCAAAAATCTTCTCTGTGGCTCCAATTACATCTACCCAGGGTTATTCCTCCCTGAAGGGAAGTACTTAATAGCAACATAAGAAAATAGAATGATTTTACTTGTAGTTTATGTTTTTAAAGTGTTTTTTTTTGCCTTCAGATGAAAGAAGTTTTGTATTTTCTCTATACAATAGTATATTGTACTACTTCTTATAATTATAATTGCCTCCACAGGAAAGAATATCAATGGAGTGCAGAGAAATGTTCACGCTTATGTTCATTAAAGTTAACTAAGAGGGTAGCAAAATAGATGCGGTATGCCCACATAAAATGGAACATTCTTCAGCGTTCAGTGGGAGGAAAATCCTACCAGCTCTGATAATGGGGTTGAACCTGGACGTCGTTATGCATCTAAAAATAAGTCAAGCACAGAAACACAAACACTACATGATCTGGCTGACATGGAATCTGAAATAGATGAGTAGCATAGAGTAGAATAGAAACTGTCAGAGAAAGGAAAATGAGCAGCCACAGTGTGCAAAGGAGAGCTTNCAGGATAAATAAACTGAAGATCTACTATGAGGAGGAGGATAAATAGCCTGAAGACCTACTAGGAGGAACTACTCTGAAGACCTACTATAAAGACTGTAGTTCTTCCTCCCTGGTATGCTCAAAGCTGCTTAATAAACTTTTTCATTCTGGATATACATACATACAACACAACTGATGTGTTAGCTCAGTTATACTAATCCTTCAGATGTATGTCAGTCTAATAACATCATTTTGTAAAAAAATTTGTGTTGGCTGATTACACATAAATAAATTTTTNAAAAAATGAGTTACACAAACTTAATCCACATACACAAGGAAAGGTACAAGATACACAAACGTATCAAAATCCAGACGGACCATTCCCTTCAGCATAAAAACTCCTGTGATGATTTGTCTCAATAAAGAACAGGATCAAAATTGAAGACATCTGGAGTTCAGTGGGTATAGCTGGAAGTTTTCTCTGGTCCTGCCCAGCTCCNGCAGCCCCGTGGCCCCACAGCCACTTTTAAAATAATCACTCAGAGACTTCTATTATTTTCAAACTGTGTGGCCTAATAGCTCAGGCTTCTCTCTAGCTAGCTCTTACATCTTAAATTAACCATTTCTATAAATCTAAACTTTGTCATGTGGCTTGTGGCTTACTGGTATTTTACATCTTGCTTCTCATGGCAGTGGCTAGCAACATCTCCTCCGCTCTACCTTTCTCCTTCCTCTCTCTCCAGTTGGAATGTGCCACCTAACCTTATTCTGCCTCACCATTGGCCAAACATCTTTATTTATCAACCAATCAGAGCAACACATATTCACAGCACATAGAATGACATCTCACCACAAGTGGGCTTGATGTTATTAGTGTAGAAACACAGAACATGCTTTCTCTAAGAACTCCAGAGGTGAAGGAGGGTAGATCCATCTCTTCTTCAGTGAAATGAAGTGACACATAAAATGAACTCAATAGTTTTTTGTAGACCTTTAGTCTCATATTGCTTTCTTTGGGCATTTTATTTTGTTTTGTTTTTCATTTTCTGCTTTTGTTTTTCTTTTGTCTTACTGGGCTTGTGCTTGTACATTATGGTTTTTGTACATTAAGCTTTTGTGCTTTTATGTGTGTTTTGTTTTTGTGTGTGTTGATTTGGGTGTGTTTCTTTTATTCTGTTTGTTTGTTTGTTTGTTGTTTTCCTGTTTGTTTTCTAAAGAAAGAAAGAAGTGGGGGAGGATCTGGAAGATTCTGGGAGAGGGGAAAATTTGATCAGAATATATTGTATGAAGAAAATATTTTTTCAATAAAATAAAAGAATGGGAGCAATTTCTGCTGAGTGGCTTTTGATATGAATTTGTGGGCTGATAGGAATGTCAACATTCTGTGTCAAGATTGACTTCTGCAATATATTTAAATACACTTTCCTGAAGTTTAACCTTTACAATGATGACAAAAAGAGGGTGCCATGTATTTTGATTTGACTTTTAAAGTGAGCAGCCATTGAACATATTCCTGTATTTGCTCAGCTAAGTTCAAAATCATATAAATTAAACTCACACACCTTTTCCTGAGTTTTTCTAGAGCTGCTTTCTTCTCTCATCCTGGTATTCAGCATGCTTAGCTTAATTGACCATGTGGGTAATCTTTATACTAATCGTACTACAATAAGTCAGTCGGGCCTATGGGTGGAGAGTTTTCCTCATGTCCCCAGCTAACTAAAGAACCATCATAACTTCCTACAAATGTACCTATGAAAATCAGAGTGTGATGACCCATCTCGGTTGTGTCAAGTTGACTACATCCAAAGTGAACCAAAACCCAAGGTCAAGCATGCCTATGAGGATTTTCTGGATTGAATTATTTGAGGTAGGAAGACCTGTCCTAACCCCAAGTCCCAGCCTCTGGTGGGACCTACATAGAAGGACATGGAAAGAGAAAGCTATTTTTGTTTGCCTGCTTGCCTCACTCTCACAGGCAAGTTAATCTGTCCTACTGCTGAGGCATTCCTTCATTGCTGTTAGAACCCACTTTTCCAGGCTTCCAATATACACTGAAGACCATCAGCTCTTCAGCAATTCCCCAGGCCTTGGCTTTTCTACTGGGAACCAGACATTGCTGGGCTGCTGGACCATGGTCAGTAGGCCATTCTCATTGGTCCCATTCAATCCATGCTGTTTGAGAACCCTAACACAAGAGGAACCCTGAAGACTGATGTTTTTTTCAATGTTCTGCTTATCATCAACATCTTATCAGTCAAATGTAAGCCCAAACAATCTGAATGCAAATGTGAAGATTTGCCAAGGCGGTTATGAATCTATGGCAGCAGCTTGCTCTATTTCTTCACCAGAATCCTAGAACCTGTGTTAGTGTGGCAGACACTCACCCTACAGTCTAAACACTATAGAACAGCTAACTCTCAGGTACTCAGAGAAACTCACTTCTGTGAAGGTTCTGAATCAGCAGGCTTGTTATTTCAAGTTAAATTCAACATGAGTCCAACTTCTCAGTATTTCAAACTACCATCAGTAAAGTCACAATAATGTTAAACTTAAAAAAATGGGTTTAATTAACACAATATACTTTATTTTGCTGTTTTGTTTTGTGTTTCTGAGTTTTTTTCTATTTTTTCTATTTTTTGTTTTTTTTTGGTTTTTGGTAAGGCAAAATCTTGTTTCATAGATACAGTAGTATTTTGTTTTGTTAAAAATTAATTCGATTAATTCAGAGAATTGTTATTCATTCAAATTAATTTTAATTTTATTTTAAAATTATTTCAAGTATCCTTAATATATATTTCGCTAACTTTAGTTTCATGGATGAAAATATTTTAGGAATACCATTATATTGAAATATACAAGCATTCTAGTTTTTAAACATAAGTCAAATGATTTGTTGAGTGAATCCACACCAAAACACTACAGAGACTCAGTGTACAGCCTTCAGATTATGGCTTCCATAAAGTCAAATGACTTTTCCCAGGGAGGAANACTATACATCAAATTTATACAGCCTGCTGTCATTCTCAATGATCGTGTGCCAGATGTTCACCGTTTATCATTGCTACAGCTGCAGAGATATATGTGAAATCATGTATAATAAAGAATTGTCTGAGAAGACTTGCAAAAGTCCCAATTTTTAAATCCTCAAACATATAAACTTTCAGATGCATGGTGTGCTTCAGTTACTCTCTGACTTCTCCAAGGATGTATTTGGAAGCACTTTAACGTCAAAATGTTGTTCTTATAGATAATAATTTGATGACATTTACAGTGTGCTTATTTACTCTAACTTTCATAAGACTTCACACATGCCCTTTTGTCAGTGTAGTAATAGCTACAGAAGAGAAGCAGAGCTCAGCACAGGATGAGACCAGTGAATTCACTTAGGTACTTTCCATCAAACTCTTCATTTCATAATATATAACAAATTCAACAAATAATGCTAGTTTTTTTTTCTAAATTCTTGCTAAAAACATTACTCTGCCTTTGTACATCTGTGTGTATGTATGCTTGTGTGCATGTTTGGGGTGTGTGGGGGGAGGGAGAGGCACTGAGGAACATGTGATGAACATAAAATCACTTAAGAGAAAACCAAGAAGCCAAAGCTAAATCAAAATAACAGCCTTTCTCAAGCTCTTCTCTTGTTTTGTCATAGAGACTAGAATTCTGAAGGTCAGTGATGGCCATGTCCCCTAGGAAAGCTTGAAGCAGGGTTGGCTTCTTCACGTTCACATCTGAAGGGCTCCCTGCAATTCCAGTTTGAGCTGGAATAGATTTTACATCGATGAAGAAAAACTATCAGTTCCTGGGTTTTCATTCACTTGGCAATCAGTCCCCAAATCACAGTGCGATGCCTTTGGCTTCAGCATGTCACACTCATGGAGTCTCTTGTGTGTGTGTGTGTGTGTGTGTGTGTGTGTGTGTGTGTGTGTGTGTGTGTGTGTGTTATAGGCCCTGCCTTAGTGACATCACCTTTACAGGAGCAAAGGACAAAGCAGCAGAGACAGAGTCGCCACCACAGGAGTACCAGGACAACATGGAAACTCAGATACGCCTCCCACAATATGTTTAACTGATTTTATAAACACTAAACACATACACCCTGGCAAAAACATTCAAATAAAAGGTAAAATCATACTTTTCCCTGAAATGTTACAGTGTAATTATGGTTGAACTATATAACTTATAATATATAATATATGTGTGCCTGAAAAATTATAGGGTTTTAAAAAAACCTAAGGTTTTTCTAAGATTATGTATTTTTTTCTGAATTACTTACATCCTCATTATATTCATTCTTTTTATATTTCATTTTCCCATTTTTCTCAGAATGATATTATTACAAATTTTTATTGGAAATACAAATAAGTTAAACTTTTTGCACTATGCCACTGTTTGCAGTTCTATTGTGTAATTCACTAGATGTNGGTTTCAAAAGAAGTCTAACTGGTGAAGAAGATTCCTAAAACCCCAAGAATTCACTTTGATTTAATCACTATGGAGAAGAAGCCAAAGTCTCTGATTCTCCAGGAGTGGAAATCATAGACTCTAACCTTCTAGAAATGGAGGCTANGATCTCCAATCATCAAAGAGTGGAGGCCATAGTCTTTAATCCTCTAGGGGTGAAGGCCATCCTCTGTAATATTATCAAGAAGGGAGGCCATATCCTCTAATACTCTAGGAGTAGGGGCCATGTCTCTAATCCAATAGGAATGGAGGCCAGAATCTCTAATCTAATAGGAATGGAGACCATAATCTCTAATCCAATAGGAATAGAGGCCATAATCTCTAATCTTACATGAAGGGAGGACATGGCCTACAATACTCTAGGAATAGAGCCCATAGTCTCTAATCCTGAAAGAAGGGAGACTATAGTCTGTAATCCTATAGGAAGGGAANCCATAGTCTGTAATCCTTTAGGAGTGAGGGCCACAGTCACTAATCCCCTGGGAGATAGGGTCATAGTCTCTCATTGGTTGTTGATCTTTTTAGGCATGTTTAAACGAAGGGCACTGACTTTTTCATGAACTCTACTCTCCTGTCTTCAGAATGTTTGTTTGTTTCAGCATTTGTTCCTGTGAGAACTGTCTTCATAGAATGCAGTGCTGACATATCTGTCCTGTTCATCACCAGCAGTCAAGGGTTAACTGCACAAACCAACTCTGCAGTTTGCCACAACCAAAGAGCTTTGGGATGCATCAAAGCCATAGACTTTACAATCAGATAAAGTATTAGTGTCCAGTGTATCATTGTGTCTTTGTAATTTAGAGAATTAGCTAGTATTTAGAACTTGACTTATGAAGAAATATGTGAATTAGCTAGATACTAGCTGCCCTGTAAGAAAACTGATATCCAGAGCAACATCTTTCTGATGAAATTCTATGAGCTATAAAAAGTCTGAATTAATTTATATTTGTACTCATATAACATCTGTTTGCTTAAGATTACTTTTATTTCACATTTCTTTAGCAAAGGTATATTTGAATTTAAACATTTCCAAAATTATTAATTTTATTCTTTAAGTATAGAAACATTTTGTCCAAATTCTAAACTATGTTGCTGTTATCTTAAATATGAACTAATATACATCAATTTCTTGGTATTGAAAAATAAAGAGCAAAATACTTATGCACTATCTCTGTGTTAATTCATTTCTTTCCACTCTGAAGTACCCAAACACGATGCCCCAGTGAATCTGACTCCGTTTTAGCTTCTTTCAAGAATATTCCACATGCATTCATTCACAAAAGGACTAAAGGTTAACAAAGGACATCTGATACAGTGGAAGGTGAGACCCCCCTCAAAGCCCTGCATCTACAATCCCAGTTCAGAACATGGTCTCACTTTAGTATTCCTTCATGGTGGCATTGTCCTATCCTCATCACTTTCTGGTTTACAGTACTGTATCTCTTGTGTATTAAGCCACAGAAAGGACACATTTGGATATTGAAATGTGATACCCAGGCTATACAGTTTCCATAAAAACATTGATATATTAAATATGTTCTTGGAGAAAAGAAAGGCACATGTAAGGCTGAGCTTTCTTAGTAGGATTAAGCAGAAACACACCTAGTATGCTATGCTAAACCTGGAACATGTTGAGTTTTTATTTCTTGCATTATTCCATGAGCCCACATAGGTATCCAACCATAAAACAGGCAGACTGTTTTCACAGCTGCTCTGGTAACTTACCGCTGTGTTCCAAGGACCACACAGGGGGTCCAGGACTGCACTCCACAAGAGTCTCCAAGGAGTGGCTCCCTCCAACCTACTTACTTAATTGTACTGTCTGCTATGTCCTCAGACTCATCCACTAGGCTGACAACCAGTAAGGATAGATATTCTCTACAGCTACAATTCAAATAATATGAATAAAATCTAAAATTCCATGATCTATAAGTAAAACAAGGATTAATTGTACAAACTGCACCCAAAGACACACCTAGACTACCTTTAACACATTTGAGGAAAGAGGTCAACACAACTCTCTGAAGTGATGATATCCCAGAGGATGGCGCTATACTTGCTGAAGTGTGTCTCAGAACTTCATTTCCAGTGAATGCACCACATCCTATTGCTTAGAGTATCCTAACATATACATATATGCAAATGTATATGCAAATCAATGATTTCACCTGCATGTGTACATTATCAGTAAACAGAACAAAGAGAAAAAGAAGAAAAGTCACCATGATTATTAAACTCAACCATTAAATTTTCCTTTGCAAGCATTTCAAGTTAAGACCCACTTCTGTGATCAACTAGTCTCTAAATTCTAAATAATTAGAATGAATCAGTGCTCCCCTATCTTTAAACCCAATTACTTTACCGTGAAGTATGACATATTTTCTTCATTTGTTAGTTTTTAGGAAAGCAGCATCAAGAGGTATCTATCATCTGCCAATCAGCTGATTTCTGCCTTAATTGGCATACTTAAAATNTCACATTTAAAAGGGTCAATTGTTTAAAATCTTTGGAGTAGAAAAACAAAGAAATTAACATTTTTCTTTCTAATTATTTTATCAAATATTCATTCAAATAAGGTAACAGTTTTTATTTCATGTAAAAGTAAGCCCAATTACTAAAAAGAAAAGAATACTATTTCAGCCCTGGGTCCAGCTCACACAAACATGTCAAGGAGGCTGCAGGGATCTGAGAGCCCATCCTAGTGACGTTTACTTAAATGATGCACTCAAATTTCCAGATTCCATGAACCAAAATCTCTTCCAGAATCAAGCTCTTTGTGGTTCTCTCTCTCTCTCTCTCTCTCTCTCTCTCTCTCTC
>LZPO01117390.1:2266-12820 GCA_001675575.1 Neotoma lepida
CCCCCCAAACTACAAACAATTTATAAATAAAAGTGTGAATTGTCTCAATAACTTGTGTAGTAATTACATATTGGAATATCTAGGTCATAGTACATTAGACAAAATATATTATAAACATTCAGCTTCTTGTTCCATTTTGTTGAGCTTAATGTGGTGCATTTAAGCAGATAGCTCACATCATTCCTCCAGTGGACAGTGCTTCTCTGGTTATCAGGAGTTTCTTACTCAACAATTTGTGAAAGTGGATGCCCCAAGTAAGGAGAGCAAAAAACCCTAGTATGGGCCAGAGACCTGCTGGTGCAATGGAGCTCTTGGGGATTTAATTCCAATTTCTGGAATGGAGCCTAGAATAGACAACTTGAAAGTGTTTCTCTGGAAATCGTAATGAAGGACTCAACCTCAGCCCTACCTAGCCTCACATCCAATTGCAAATGATAATATGAACAATTTCACTTTCAAAAACTCCATATGCTATTTCTAAAAGAGTTAGATGCTGGGAGCCTTGCTCCAAATGGGTCTGATGACCTGAGACTGATGTGTGAAGTTGGCTCAACGAAGCAACTGTGACCCCTTGTTGCAAACAAGTGGCTCTGGATACCGTGGGCCATTTTTATTTATGCAGTTTCAATGGTTTGCATGAACAGTTCTACAATCAAATTTGTTTCCTTAAGTCTCTAAAAATGGTCACAATAGTTACAATAATTACCAGTTTGTTCTAAACCTCATTCCCTTCTGTCCCCCAATTTTCCCATCAATAACCATTACCTATTTGATTCATAGTTCTAATGTTAGAAGCAGTGTTCTGTTAGAAGCAGTGTTGTAAGTGAAAAACGAAGGTTTCTAACTAGGCACATTAACAGATAGAGCAGTGTGCCCAGTTGGCAGCATTTGTGATTATAGTGTCATGCAAAGTGAAAAAGAGTTTTATCTCTAATGGTTAATATTTACATCTGGTTGGTTCTGACTTTTCACAATCAATTCACCAGCTGAAGCTTGATCAGTTCATTCTACATTCTGTACTACTCTATTGCTTATGGNGATACACCAGGTTTTTTCCATTTATCCTGTAGGCAATGTAACTTGGAAACTTACTCCTAATAGTTGACTCTGTTTATCCCTTGTTCTCATGTCCTTCTCTCTCAACTTCTTAGGGTATTGGCACAGATATGAGAGAACTGAGGGCTTCTATGATTCTGCTTCATTGATTCTACTGCTATGGTTCTCTAGATTGTTCCCATTAACTCCTGATGTCATCTATTTATTAGCATTTCTCCAAGACTCTTGTGGTTAAAATCATTCTCTCCAGAACAGTTCTTCAAATAAGTAATATTAAACTTCATNAACTACTGTGACTCTTTCGGGCTAGTCANAAGGTGCATTGGAAAGGCAACATACTGTTCTTAAGAAGCCTGAATTCATGGTCACACTTGAAACATCAAAGGCCTTAGAGGCTGAATCAGGTTCACTGTATATTTCTAACAACATCCCCTCTGGCTCACCCAGAGGAGAGTCATCAAGGGGAAGTTTTCCTTTTATAATAGCTATTTTATCTATGATTGAGAAAGTGAAACTAAAGGTAGCCAGCAATATGGCTATCACAGTGAAAGCAAGGGGAGCAGGTAGNACATATGNGCCAGAGATCATGACCAGAANTATGCAGCGAACTGTCCCTAGGCTTGACAGAATGGGTCATAGTCTCCAGAGCCTTGCCACAAGGAGAATTTGTTCATACTATTAACAGGACTTGTCCCCTGAAGAANTCACAAGGCCCCCACCATGAAAAAGAGTCCTATCCTACTCAACTAATAGNAGAGGAATGGATTCTTCATGAGCAAAATAGAGTAGACTACCAAGTTGCTCTTTGTTGGTTTTATTTAGTTTTTGTGGATATCCACTTGAACATTCATGTTGGCATCAGATAGAGATGGNGACAGGGAAAGNATCCTATTNATGCCTCTTGCAGCANTCAAATCAAATGTACAGNCTGAGATCATTCTATTATCTAAAGTTCCTTTCCTTCTTAGCTATCATATGATGCCTGTCTTTTGGCCACAGATAATTTGACATGGTGAAAAGTGCTTCTGTTGTCTCTTATCAGTTTGCAAATCCTCTTCCAGGGAGATACTAAAGTAGCAGAATCCCCCAGTGGCCTATTAAAGTCTGAGGTCAGAGCTGTTTTATCCCTGACTGAGACAGATATTTGGGACTGCACTTTCCTAAAGTGATGAGTTTCACTCAAAGGAATCTAAACACCTAATCACTGCAAATGTTCCTCAGAGTGGTTATTATGGTGACTCAAAATGTTTAGACCTTTTGAGGGAGTTCAGATAAAGTGAAAGAAAATCAGGCTCTAAAAAGATGTAGTAATATCATTCTAAACATTACTAAGAACACCTTCATAAAGAGCAGAACTGAATACATAATTTGTGATNAATTCACATAAGGAATACTGTAAAGAAACAAGCACCAATAAACTGTAGCATTCAAATACAGCATTTGAAATCTTGATCAATGTTTTCCTACACAATTAAGAACAGAGTGACAGCAATTAGTGATAGGGATAGAATCCATATAGAGGATAATCATGTGATTCCACATACATAAAGTAAGAAACAAGTCAGGATGAGGTACATAGAAGTCAAATGCTGGATTCTCTTGGGTGATGGGAGGTAGCAGCAAAATGACAGCATGAGGGGCTTCTCAGAAGTTGCTTGCATGATCATATTCATGACCTCCACACTTATGGGGAGTTATGCTTTTTCTTATATTTTTATTTATTTAATTTTGTGTATATTTTAAGGTATACTATGTGTAATTTGGGCAGTGCCAGACACATTTTCAAAATAGCAATAGTGGGTGTCATATCCTCTGGAGGTAGAGTTACAGGCAGTTGTCAGCTGCCCAACCTGGCTTCTGTAAAAAAACTCAGATCTTCTGCAAGAGCAGTATGTGTTCTCAACTACTGAACCATCTCTCAAGCCCTGATTGGAGAATATGTGAATATGTACATATTCTAGTAATAACATATTGTAGTAAACACAAAAACAGCATGAGGAGAAAGAGACTAGGAACAAAAGGAGGAGGGGTGATTTGGTCAAGATCTTTAGTGGACAGGAAGTAGGCATGTTTATTGACCTATAACTTTCCAAATCTGTAGGGCCCAGCTATGTTCCAGTCCACACCCAGATAAGACAAAGATACTCAATCAGATGTTGAAGCTACTAGAAAACCATTGCCCATATCTATCAGTTATATGTTTTAAAAGGAGAAAGAAGAATCTTGCTCATCAGTCTGTTACCTCCAGTATTACTATGGCCTCTTTACTGCAAAGATTTCTGAAATTTTCCTTGCAGAAGCAAGTTACAAATCTAAATGCTTTGTGAGAGGCTTGGTATACAGTGACACTCTGAACTCAATTCACAGGAACTATAAAACCAAGAAATGGGATAAATATATCTCCATCAAGTAACTAAAAACCTGACAACACTCAGAAGATAAAAAGCAAACATTTCCAAAAGGTTTCTCTTCACTTCACTGTGATGAATTATAGACTCTGATGATTGTTATTCCTCAGTAGTCAAATTTGTTACAGAATGAAGAGTGCATTTGTTCATTCAGTCAACACATATTGATTGAATATCTACTAAAGGTCAGGTGTTATGCATGATGTTGACATAATAAGAATGAANGAGTCATGCTCCCTGATTTGAAGAAGCCATAGATTAAAGGAAGAAAGATAGGTAGAGAGTTATAGCATCATACAGAGATGGCAGAGCACAGGTTTTCAAAATAACGAGGAGTCAGAAGCAATTGCTCTGCTGGATGATGTCTACAACAGGACATGAGAGATTATTNGGTGCTGGAACAAAAATCACTCAAGNTAGCCTAAGGAAGATAAAAAGTTTGAGGATCAGGGTATACATCAAGAGTGTAGCAACTCAAAGCCCCTTCCTATATTCTGAGGGGCTACTGAAAAAGAAACAGACCTTTTCCCATTTGATAGACTTCTCTTGGTTGCTCACCAGCTCGATCAGACTTCAAACTTCTACTTTAATCATTTTCTCCTTCTTTTTCTTTCTTGGCCACTTTCATAAGGTATTTGGCACTAAGCAAACATTTCCATGATTGTCCTGCTTTTATGTCATCTCATATGATTTTATGATTCCATTTAGGATTCCATTTTAGGATTCCAGTGGGATTTCTGTCCTAAGTCCAAATGTCTAGGAAATTTTTATTGTAGCACTATCTTTTAAGTGTCCATTTAAGGTGCAAAGCTATACTTGAAAGAGAGATTCAAAGGGAAGATAGCTCAGCTGAGTCGTGAACTAAACAGAACTTTTCAAGCCAAAACAAAGGTTCTTGATGTTCAGGTAAATTAGAAATGTATGAAATTCTGGAATGNCATGGACTTTTGGTGAGATGGTTTAATCAAGAGTCCCACATAACTGATGAGAGCAGAGAGAGGGAGAAATAGTTTTCCTCAGGGATGAGCCCTGCAATTGCTTATCCAACACCAAGCAGTCATCCTGAAATCAAATACATACAGGTAACACTAAACAGACTCAGCAGACTGAGCTTATATATTTATATAGAGATAACAGTAATAAGTAAAGAAAAAGAGTCCATGAACTTCAATGGGANTGAGGAGGAGGAGCATAGGTGTGGTTGGAGAGAGGAGAAAGAAAGGGGAAAATAAAGTAATTAAATTTTACTTTAAAATCATATTTAAAGAATTAAAAAGAGAAGAAAATAGATATTCTCAAAGCAAAAGGCTTTTAGAGTCATGACATTTGAGAGTTTTCCCACAGAATGTAAAGATTATTTTTGTCAAAACAAGCTTAAATGTAGTCACTGTTAAGAAACATCTAGTTAATCATTCACATCTATCAAAACTGTTAGAAAATGATGAGATGTTNTGAAAGTGTTATCTGGTCTGAGATAATAGGAAAGACCCTTATAAAGACATAAGTATCCTTGAAAGCTGTAAGTAGATTGCATTAAACTAACAGTGGTGACATAAAAATAAAAAATAAAAAACACACAGAGACTCTGGATGAGGGTTAAAGGCTTTCAAATAGCTTGCATNTATTCACAAGTCAGATAGGAGACAACAAACACCTTAGGGTTGGCGATTTTTTTATCCTGGTGTTTATGACCTTTCCACTTCCAGTGGCAATNGTGACCTAAGTAAATCAAATATGTCTGGCATTCTAACATTCAGGGCCATTACTCCTTTCNATTGCATGGAATGCTTATGTTGGAATTCATTTTACTGTTTCTGTTTCAAATATTTTCAAAGTTTTATCCTAATTTTTATGTGAATATGNAGGCATGCATCTGTGTCTGTTTGTGCATGTGTGTGTGGACACCCATGGAGGTCAAAAGGGGGTGTCTGATCCTCTGGAGCTAGAGTTATAGATAGTTATGAGCCACCTGACATGGATACTGAGACCCTCAAATCTGGCCCTCTGTAAGAGCAGCAGGCACCCTTCACCACTGAACCATTGCTCTAGTCCCTCAAACTTTTATTCTATTTTTAGGAGAAAGAATTTTTTAAACGCCACATAGGTATATGGATTTTGTGTTAACATCATCCTCACCTTTGTTCCTATTGCCCAGTTTTCCTCAAATTCATAGCCTGTTTTATTTAATTATTATTTTTACACATGTATGTAAATAAACATATAAAAATAACCTGCTGAGTCCATTTACTATTACTTGTATGTTTGTGTTTTCAAATTGACCATGTGGTATTGGATAACGAACTTTTACCAGGCCTCTCCTGGTGGGTGGTGCCAGANCTGGGCTGCTGTCCTGGGTTCTACAAGAAGGTGGGCTGAGCAAGCCATGGGAAGCAAACCAGTAAGCAGCTCCCCTCCATGGTCTCTACATCAGCTCCTGCCTCCGGGATCCTGCCCTGTTGANTTTCTGTCCTAACTTCCTTCAGCAATGAGCAGCAATGCTGAAGTGTAAGCCAACTAAACCCTTTCCTCCTCAATTTGCTTTTTGGTCATGGTGTTCTGTCACAGCAATAGAAACCATAACTAAGACAAATTGGTACCAACATAGTGGGGTATTGCTGTACAGACCTGACCATGTTTTGGAGAGGATTGTGGAAGGACTTTGGAATTTTGGTTGCGAAAAGCCATGGAGTGTTGAGACCTCAGTGTGATGTTCTGTGGGAACTTGGAAGATTAGAATATTTAGAGAAGTGCAGAAGATGGAGGCCTGGCTTATGAAATTCCAGAGGGGATTTTAAAGATTGTATCAGACCCATTTGTTATTTTAAATTAAGATTTTGTGGTTGTGTTTAGCTGGGGCTGAAGAATCAGCTGTGGTTAACAAGATATCAGAACTACTAAAGCAAAATTTTGCTTTGCTGGGATACTTGATGCTGGTTGACTGGATCTAAGAAATTAGCAGTGAATTATAAGAAACTAGTATCACTGGTAAATATTCTGGGAAGTGTTTCCTGAGTGCACAGAGAAGCTGTGTTCCAGAAGTGGCCAAGGTTGTACCTGGTGCTGGCAGCCAGACTTAGTAATGTGTAAGCATCACCCAGGTGGTACTGGTTTTGAAGACATGAAGGGGTCATGGAGAGAAGCTGAGGCTTGGCACTATGAGAGGCCAGGAGAGGCCATTGGTGGAGGTGCATGACTGTGGCAGTTGAAGTGACAGTGGCAGTTGAAGGTCCACTACTAAGGGNGGCCTGCAAAGAAGTTGAGGCTTGGCACCATGAGGANAGCCTATGAGAGGCTATTGGTGAAAGTGTAGCCCAATTGTAGCAGAAGACTCCAGCATTTTGGAGATGCTAGTACCGTGGGAAGACCTCCATGAACAGTAGCAGCAACAGAGTAGAGTCAGCCAGAGCCTAGAAGATAAACTGTGTGTGTGGCAGATGGCAGAGCTGGAGAAGTGACCCAAGCCCTTTGGAGGAGTCCAGGGGATCATGAGTGAATCCAAGATAATTGGACATTTAGTTATTTATACTGTTGGAGTTTGTTTTGCTTTGACTTGATTGTGACTATGCCCTGATTTTTTCCCTCTTGAAATAAGAGTATTTCACTGGAGGCCAGATTTGAGAGACTTGAATTTTAAAAGACTTTGTATTTTTTTTAAGATGTTGGCTATTTGAAAGGAACTGAAATTTTAGTGTGCTTGACTCTGTAAAGACTGTGGGACTTTTAAACTTATTTAAGATCTTGGGGATGAAAAAGAAAGGAAGGGTTGTGGCTTAATAATGTTGTGTTTTTGTGTCAAATTGACAAGTGTCAGTTGCTCTGGCTGGTTTTGTGTGTCAACAAAAGCTAGAGTCATCAAAAAAGGAGCCTCGGTTGAGGAAATACCTTGATGAGACTCAGCTGTAAGGCATTTCTCATTTAGTGATCAATGGGGGAGGGCCCCATCCCATGGTGGTTGGTACCACCCCTGAGCTGTTGGTCACTCATGGTGGGTGGTACCAGACCTGAACTGTTGGTCACCCATGGTGGGTGGTGCCAGACCTGAGCTGTTGATCATCCATGGTGGGTGGTGCCAGACCTGGGCTGCTGGTCCTGAGTTCTATAATAAGGGGGGCTGAGCAAGCCATGGGAAGCAAGCCAGTAAGCAGCTTCCCTCCATTGCCTCTGCATCAGTTCTTGCCTCTAGGATCCTAGCTTGTTTGAGTTCCTGTCCTGGTTTCCTTCAGTGATGAACAGTGCTGTTGAAGTGTAAACCAAATAAACNCTTTCCTCCCCAACTTGCTTTGTGGTCATGGTGTTTTGTCGCAGCAATAGAAACCCTAAGACAGGAATCACTTCATTGATTTTTTTTTTGGTTCTTTCCTAGGTCTCTGGGGTATTCTGCCTCTGGATGCTTGCTCTCAGTGGTGAATTCTCTTTCAGGGTATAGGTCTCCAACTTGACAAGTCAATAGTTGGTCATTCACACAATTTCTGAGCTATCTTTACCCCAACACATCTTGAAGACAGGCCAAAATGTAGGTTGAAGGTTTTGTGGCTGGGTTGGCATCCCAGTACCTCCTCTTAAATTCTTACCTGGTTACAAGAGATGGCCAGTTCAGGCTGCTTATCCCCTATTTCTAGGAGTCTTCCTCATAAATTCCTGAAAGCTTCTATTGCTTTAGATTTCTAGCTCATTCCAGAGATGCTCCCAGATTCTAGTTGTCTCTCCTAGCACTCTCCCTCCATTCCTCCCTGACCTAATTCCTCCTATTCCCATCCCTATCCTCCATCCTAGTCCCCTCCCTTCCCATCCAATGGCAATGTTCATTTTCCCCTTCACAGTGGGATTCACGAATCCCCTATCCCTACCCCACCTNCCCTGCCCCCCACACTTGAGCTCTCCTTGTTACTTAGCTTCTCTGGGTCTCTAGATTATAGCATGGTTTTCCTTTTTATATTTTATGGATAATATACACTTACAAGTGAGTACATACCATGTTTGTCTTTCTGGGTCTGGTTTACCTCACTCAGAATGATCTTTTCTAGTTCCATCCATTTGCCAACAAATTTCCTGATGTTGCCATTTTTTAAGAGCTGAGTAATACTCCATTGTGTAATGTACCACATTTTCTTTCTTCATTTTTCCACTGATGGGCATGTAGGTTGTTTCCAGTAGCTGGCTCTTATGAATAAAGCTGCTATGAACATAGTTGAGCAAATGTCCTTGTGGTATGGTGGGGCATCCTTTGAGTATATGTCAAGGAGTGGTATAGCTGGGTCTAGAGGTAGAGTAACTCCTAATTTTCTGAGAAACTGCCATACTGCTTTCCAAAGTGGACGTACAATTTTGCACTCCCATTAGCAGTGGAATATTTCCCTTACTCCACATCCTCTCCAGCATGAGCTGTCACTTGTATTTTTGATCTTAGCTATTCTTACAGGTATAAGATGGAATCTCAGCGTCATTTTGATTTGCATTTTCCTGATGGCTAAGNATGTTGGACATTTCTTTAAGTGATTCTCTGTCATTTGAGATTCNTCTGTTGAGAATTCTCTGTTTAGTTCTGTGCCCCATTTATTAATTGGACTGTTTGGTTTGTTGATGTCTAGTTTCTTGAGTTCTTTATATATTTATATACATTAAAAATCAGCCNTCTGTCAGATNTGGAGTTGGTGAAGATCTTTTCCCATTCAGTTGGCTGCCATTTTGTCTTTTTGATAGTGTCCTTTGCCTTACAGAAGCTTTTTAGTTTCATAAGGTCCCATTTATTTAATGGCTGAATTTAATACCTGCACAATTGATGTTCAAGAAGTTGTTCCGTGTGCCAATGTGTTCAAAGATATTCCCCACTTTCTCTTCTGTCAGCATCAGTGTATATGGACTTCTGTTGAGGTCTTTGATTTGCTTGTACTTGAGTTTGTGCAGGGTGATAGATATGAATTTTATTTCATTCTTCTTCATGTTGACATACAGTTAGACCAGTACCATTTGTTGAAGATGCTTTTTTATTGTAAAATTTTAGCTTCTTTATCAAAAATACATAGGGGGGTGGACAACCTTGTCTTATCCCTGATTTTAGTGGAATTGCTTTAAGTTTCTGTCCATGTAATTTGATGTTGGCTACTGGCTTGCTGTTTATTGCTTTTATTATATTTAGGTATGTACCTTGTATCCTTGATCTCTCCAATGCTTTTATTATGAAGAGGTGTTGGATTTTGTCAAAGGCTTCTTCAGCATCTAACAAGAAGATTATATGTTTCTTTTCTTTCAGNTTGTTTCTATAATGGATTATATTGACAGATTTTCANATGTTGAACTATCCCTGTATCTCTGGGATGAAGCCTACTTGGTCATGGTGGATGATCCTTCAGATGTGTTCTTGGATTTGATTTTGGAGTATTTTATTGAGTATTTTTGCATCTATNTTCATGNGGGAAATTAGTCTGTAATTCTCTTTCTTTATTTAGTCTTGGTGTGGTTTGGGTATCAGGGTGACTCTAACCTCATAAAATAAAATTGGCAATGTTACTTNTGTTTCTNTTTTGTAGAATAATTTGAGAAGTATTGGTATTAGCTCTTCTTTGAAAGTCTGGTAGAATTGTGCTCTAAAACCATCTGGCTCATGTGTTTACCTCTTAGGGTCTTCCTTGTTACCTAGTTTCTCTCTTGTGGATTATAGCCTGGTTGTCCATTGCTTTACATCTAATATCCACTTATGAGTGAGTACATGAATCTGGGAGGGGGAGATAGATAAGATCTCTTGGGTAAACTGAGAGGGGGGATTGGGGAGGAGATGGAGGATGAGAATATGAGGGAACGAGATGGTTGAGTAGGAGGAGGGAAAAAAGAGGGAGAGCAATGAAAGAGATATCCTGATAGAGAGAGCCATTATGGAATTAGGGAGAAACCTGGTGCTAGGGAAATTTCCAGGAATCTACAAGCATGACCCCAGCTAAGACTCCTAGCAATAATGGAGAGAGTGCCTGAACTGCTCTTCCCCTGTAATGAGATTATTGACTACCCTAATTATCATCATAGAATCTTCTTCCAGTGACTGATGGAAGCAGCTGCAGAGATCCACGTCTAGGCATGGTGCTGAGCACCTAGAGTC
>LZPO01117390.1:17815-30263 GCA_001675575.1 Neotoma lepida
CATGTGGCAAAATGTAGATTAATAGAAATGGGTTAATTTAAGAGGAAAGAGCTAGTTAGCAAGAAGCCTTAGGCATAGATCAAACATTTTGTAATTAATATTAAGCCTCTGACTGTCTATTCAGGAACAGGGGGNCAGGAGAGAATCGTCCATCCACATTTTGTGTTTGGGTAAAATGTCCTGTAAATATATATCTGTTATATATTTCAGTTATAATATATGTTGGCTCCATCATTTCTCTGTTTAGTTTTTGGCTAGATGACTTGTCCATTGATGACAGTGAGGTATTGAAGTCTCCCACTATTAATGTGTGAGATTCAATGTGTGTTCAAAGCTTANACCACACATTGATTTAAGNTTTAGATATGTTTCTTTCACAAACGTGGATGCCCNTTCATTTGAAGGCATAGAAGTTCAGAATTGAGATNTCATCCTGGTGAATTTTTCATTTGATGAGTATCAAATATNCTTGTCCATCTCTTTTGATTAATTTTGGTTTGAAGTCTATTTTGTTAGATATTAGAATAGCTACACCAGCTTGATTCTTGGTCCATTTGATACGAAAAATTTTTTCTAAGCCTGAGATAATGTCTATCTTTGATGTTGAGGTGTGTTTTTTGCATACAGGAGAAGGATGGGTCCTATTTTCATATCTATTCTGTTAGATTGTGTCTTTTTATTATAGAGAATTGAGTCTATTGAGATTGAGAGATATCAATGACCAGTGATTGTTAATTCCTGTTATTTTGTTGTTGGTGGTGGGGTTTTGTTTGTGTGTATGTGTGTGTGTGTGTGTGTGTGTGTGTGTGTTTCCATTCTTTGTGTTTTAGTGGTATGAGATTACTTATCACCTCTGTTTTCCTGGGTGTAGTTTACCTCCTTAGATCAGATTTTTTTCCTGCTAGTACCTTCTATAGAGCTGGATTGGTGAATACATATTGCTTAAATTCACTTTTTCATGAAATATCTTGGTTTTCCATCTATTGTGATTGAAAGGTTTACTTGGTATATTAGTCTGGCCTAGCATCTTTGATCTCTTAGTGTCTGCAAGACATCTGTCCTGGCCCTTCTGGCTTTTGAAGTCTCCATTGAGAAGTTGGGTGAATTTCTGTAAATGTTACTTCCTCTTTTTCCCTTATAGCTCTTAATATTCTTTCTTCATTCTGTATGCTCAGTNTTCTCATTATTATATGGCACAGGGATTTTCTTTTCTGAGCCAATCTATTTGTTGTTCTATAACCTTCTTGTAACTTTATAGGCATGTNCTTCTTCAGGTTAGGAAAATTTCCTTAGAAGATTATGCTAAATATTTTTCTGGGTTTTAATGCTGAGATTCTTCTCATTTGTTTTTATTCCCATTATTCTTAGGATTGGTCTTTTCATAGTGTCCCAGATTTTTTTNATTTTTGTTAGGGACTTTTTTAGGTTTAACATTTTCTCTGACCAATGAATNTCTTTCTTGTATCATATTTTCAANGCCTGAGATTCTCNCTTCCATCTCTTATGCTCTGTTGCAGATGCTCATATCTGTAAATATTGTTTACTTTCCTAGATTTTCTCTTTGCAAATTCTCTCAGTTTGTTTTCCTTATTTATTCCATTTCTATTTTCAGGTCTTGAGCAATTTCTTTCATCTGTTTGTTTGTTTATTCTTGGCTTTCTTGGCATTCTTTANCAGATTTATTGGTTTCCTCCAATTTATTGTTTGACTTTTCTTTAATTTCTTTAAGGGATTTTTTTCACTTCTTAAGGTCCTCTCTCATCTTCATAAAACTGGTTTTCAAGTCATTTTTTGTGTGTTTAGCTATTTTGAAATATTCATGTATTGCTGTTGTTAGGATAGCTGGACTCTGGTGGTGGCATATTGCCACAGCTACTATTGGGTCCTTACACTCCGTTTAGGCATTTGAATTTGGGATGGCTATAGGCACAGATGCTGATTTCTGAGTTTGTCTTTGTTGCATGCATGTTTTGTTCCTTGGTTTCTGTTTCCTCTTGGTGGCTTGTATTTCTGGCAGTTGGTCTGACCTCTGATCTAGTATGGAGTCCATGTTAGGAGCTGGATTTCTGGCGGCTAGCTTGGCCTTTGGTACAGCAGGGGTTCTCTGCTCAAGTTGGGTGTGGTACAATGTGATGAGGAGGGGAGTGGGGGTTGGAAGCACTGAGTAAGTGGTGGAAGTCCACTGCTGGGCAGCCTCTCTGTGGTTCTGGTAGCAGGTGTGTTCTCAGGTACAACAGGGAGTGCCTACCTAATTTCCNTATCTGTGTTTCTGGCTTGCTTGACCTACACCTNTTCTTCAAATTGTCCTGGCCTGCANCATTTCTTCTGACTGGTATACCCTGCCCTTGGGCAATAGACNTCTGCCAGGTGTGGTGGAGCAGGAATAGGGTGGGGGGATACCAATATGTCTTTGGAAATTGAATCTGGGATCTAGGGAATGTTGAGTTCCTAGGACAGGAGGATCACTCACTTGTTCTTCTGACTGGTATGGCCTGCTCCTGGGTAGCATAAGTCCACCCAACTTGGAGCCAGGGNCACAGTTGCCTCAAGATATTCCAAAAGATAATAGAATATCCAGTTAACAGATGAAGGAAATATTGGTAGACTGGAGGCCAGGTCCTCCAACATTAGCATTTAACTCTGGTCCACAGTGCCCCAAATACATTCTATTCACCATGCCTGCTCTGCCTGCTAACACTCCAGTGTACATAGCTGTTGTAAATTAAAACAGAAGGCTAAATTAAAAGAGAGAGAAAGCAAGCTGTGCCTGGCAGTAATATGAATCCCTCTGAAATCACTGGTCTTTTCAATTAACAGCCTCTTTCTGAGACATTTATTGCTCTTGGCTTGAATTGAGATCATTAAAACACTTGTGAGCAGGGTTCTCCAAAAGCTTGTTAAATACTCTAGACAAGGGTTTGGGTTCTCACTCTGCTTTGCATGCATTCAGAGAGAAGCCAGTAAAGCAATCCCCATAGCTGTCAATTTTGCCTCTTTGCTTCTGTTTTATTACCTGAGTTCATGAGCCCCTACATATACATTCCATCATCCCTGAGAGAAGCCTCTGTACTTTAAAATGTAGGTCTAAAGAAAGATAAATATATAAATTAAGTAACAGCTTACATATGGAATAAATTCCAGCTCAACTCAGTGTGATGTTTGCAGGCATCCACCTAAAAGATGTCCAGCATTAAAAANCATGCTGCAGGCCAAGATGAATCATAGTGGCTTTACTAACCTGCACTGAATTAGTCTCCTCACATTGAAATATTTTACAGCATTATTTTATTGGAAATCACTGTCACCAGATAAACTACACAGCAGTGACTGATGTAAAACTATGCAGCTTGAAGCATCTACCTGTAAAAGAGAAGTGTTTTGCCAACTATTTCATGGATAAAGCAATAATGATGCTCTTAAAGGAGATGGCAGGTGATGGCCTATCCTACGGAGAAAGATCTGGTGTGAGGAAGACATTAACATCTGAAACATTGATGTTTTTCATATGCTTGATTCTTTTGTTTTTATTTGCTTTGTAAAAGTATATTTTATAATAGGGGATAAATAAATTTCCAAACATACTGCTTCTCACTGCTGTGGCCAAATGCATGATGCATGTATTATATATTATGTTTGCAAAAGAAATAGCCCGACTATAATTGAAGATATATTTGCATGCAAAAGCTGAAGAATTTATGTCTTTCTCTCTAAATATTCTAAGTGACCTTTATTCTTCCAGACAAGACTANACAAACATTTTTCCTAGAAGACAGATTCAGTAGCTTCGGAGGTGAAATGAGCTTAGAATTTTAAATATATAATGTCATTTCATCAATGTTTAACANTAGAAAAATTTATTTCACCTATAGAAAGNAGAAAATTCACTCTTGTGAGCACATTTTTGAGAACTGGCTATCTAGTGGCTGAAGAGATGGTGCAGAGATTAAGAACATGTATTGCTCTTACCTAGAACCTATGTTCAGTTCCCAATATACATCTATCGCCTCTACCAACATAGGACATACANTCACACACACAGGTACATAAATGAAAAATAAAAGTAAATATTCTTTTGACTGTATGGATGGCCCAGGAACCAGAGTCTGGATAGCCCAGAGACCTAGGATAGAACTAAGTGAAACTGGACAAATAAATACATACATAAATACAGAAATGAATAAATAAATAACATGAAATGAAATAAAAACTAAAAATTGGGTTATTGAGAAATAATGTCCTGAATTACAAACAAAGAATGATTTCAATGTGCTCATAACTAAATCAGTGGTGCCTGACTCCACACTCCCAGATTCTGTATCTTTGTCAGTTTTCTTTCTAATATCTTTTATCTACTAAGTTCAAAATCTTGCAGACAGGAGAAAATCAATCCTCTTAAATCATCACAGATGATCACCTGTCTTGGGATCAGCTTTCTTTCAACTTCAATTCCTTTTCAATTACTGTTCAGGAAGTATTCGACTCAACGAAGGCACTTTCCACCACCTGAAGATACCAAACTCTGTCCCTCATCAGTACATTATTCACATGCCAGGACAACTTCTGCCTGTTCATTCTCTCTGTCTCTTTTCCATGGACCTTTCATGTTCTGTATCTNCCTTTTAAAAGACACATCAAGCTTTGTTAATTTTTGTCTCAGGTTCTAACGCTCCAAATGAGCAATAAAAAATTCATGGGCTTAGATTCTTCCAACTTCTGTGAGTCAGTTAAGTAACTTACATAATTTCTGGTATATAATAAGTGCCCCACTAATATTTTAACTGGCAATACTTACTTTTTATGTTTATGCTGTCATTTCTACTACTTTCCATGAGAGTGAGAGTTGTGTTTTATCTTTTATTCTTTTTTATATACAATATTTATGTACTTCAGAATTATTCTACTACATTTATTTCTGCAATGGATTTTGACCATATCCAACAACTTCCTCATCTCCTCCCAGATCCACTTTCCTCAACATCCACTGCATGTTTTCTCTTTCTCTCTCTTCTGGAAAATAAGGAACCATTGTGTCCAGTTTGTGTTGTACCATTACTCTTGGGTATGGGTACCTACCCTGAAGTGTGGTAGGTATACCAGAGCCAACACAGTAAAGAAAATTGACACTTCCTTTCTCAGAAGCTGTCAAATGTCAATACATTCTCAACTAATAGTGATATTATGCATCCTACCTGGATTAAACTTGTGCAGGTTTGTGCAAAAATGAATGTATGTGTGTATGTGTATGTGTGTTTTCATGCGTTTGCCTGTGGAGGTAAGAAGTAACACCACCAGCTGTGGTGTTGAAAGAATTTTCTCCTCAAGGGAGACTGCATAAAGTCTAACCCCCTCCTTCAAAGTTCCCAATGACAAATCAAATTTCAATTACACCAAAGGTACCCCTAGGAAATTAGTGAATTTATTGGACTTACTTGCAGTGCATAGATGAGGGGTTATCAACAAGAGTAGGGGTGACCCCAAAGCAATAATTCTTGATAGTCTTTACCCACAATGTATGAAGGTTTCCCCATGGCTGCATAGATGTCCCTTCCCCCTTCCCAACATCTTCCAGAGTTCATATACTCTAACCTCTTCCTGAGACTATGAAGCCATATGCAGTTAGGGTAGAACTGTGTGCAACTGGTTAGGATGAATATCCGGATATTCAAGTAAGGGTCCAAAGAACTTCTCCACCCTCTTCCATGNGAAAATATTAACAGTAAAAAATCCCTGCTTTTGTGATCTTTTGCAAGCAAGCACAACTGAGCTCAGGAAGATGTCAGCTGTTTTGTGCTGTATAACAAAGGCTAGTTTCACTTTTAGCTTTTGAGAAACTTCTATTCAGTTTTCTACAATGTCTATACTAATTTACATTCATATCAACAGTGTGCAAGGATATTATCGCCTCAATATTTCTGCCAACACATATCATATTTCATGTTACTGATAATAGTCCTGTGACAGGAATCAGGTACTAACCCATTGGTTCTAATTCACATTTCTCCAAATATTAGTAAGGTTGAATATTTTTTCATGTACCTTTGAGCCATTTATGTGCCTTCTTTGATAAGTATCTAATCAGGTCCTTTGTAATTTTAATTGGATTATTTCTTTCCTTGCTATTTTTTTTTAGTTCCTTGTATATTTATGGCATCAAAACCTTCTTAACTAGATGGTTCATAAACATTCTCTTCCAATATGTAGGTTACCTTTCTGCTCTTCTTTTCTTTGAAGTTGATTTGGATGAAATCCCATACGTTTGCTTTTGGTTCCCTGAAATTTGGCGATGCAATCCATTCCCTCAAAAAGTCATTTTTCAAATCTATTATATTGTCAAATATCAAACAAAATAGCTGATAGGTAAAAAATGTTCTTTAAGTTTCCTGACTGACTAAAAAAATATAGGAACGCTACTTAAACCAAAAACAACAACAAAAAAGTATATTTGAGTCTATGATACCACTTTCTAACTAAAAGAGAAAAGCCACTGCCCAACTTCCCTCAGCTAGNAGATGACACCAAAATTTTCCCACAGACTAAAAGTAGAGACACATAAATGTCTATTCTTGAAGTCTAAAACATGGAACATAACAAATACAGCTCATTATCTCTTCCTGTTCTGTTTCATTTAAAAATATGTCTACCTGCACACAACAGAACATCTCATTTAGGATGCCATAAAGAAACACTAGTCTACTGTTCTTGTAAAACAAACAGAATAGCAGTAAAAGAAAGTTGAGACTTTTTTCCTCCTAATACTTGCCAGTTCTATTCAGGAGTGAGCCAGCACCAATCCATACGTTCGGATCTAAAGACCACACCTTGCCATATCAATGAATATCCCAAGTTAAAACTCAGATCATATCTCAGTGTTCAGACTCTAACTTCCATGTGGAATTTCAGCAGTGAAATACATAGACATCTAATCACTTTCCATCTAGTTTTTGCTGTTCAATTTTTATCTCTAAGATTACTTCAAAGTCATTTTGCATCTAGAATATATCTCACTGGCATAATGTTACCTAATATACACAAAACCCTCAGTTGAATCCTTACTGTATGAATGCACAAGAACACACAAACACATAATTTGAATATATTTCATATATACACACAAATATATATTTGCTTCTTATTTCTCTTNCTACACTAAAATGTAAGAACCATCGAANTTTTTTTTATCATTTTATTTCTTTATAGATTATATTGCACTACTTATCTCTATCATTGAAAGGACATGGTTTTCAATAAATATTTATCAAAATAGGAAAAATGTAATTTTGCTTCAGATGTCCACTGATAGCCATCAGAACTCACATTCTTTCTGTGTTGAAGATCTGCTATTCTCAGCATATGAACTTTAGAATGGCTGCTCCACTTTCATTCAGCATCCCTCATTTCAACAAGAAAAAAGATGGCACGACAGAAACTTCACCAGATCATTGTATTTACTATACTCTTTTTCTATCTTAAAATACCACACTTCTATAAACCCTCATTGNAGATTTCTAGTCTCATATTGTGCATCATGGCTTGTCAGATAACTTTGGCAACTACAAAGGAATCTACTAATNCAGCTTAATTTTCCTAGTAAGCCAATGGAAGGAAATAAAAATGGATTTTGAGCTATTCAATATGTAGTTTATACCTTGAATTTCTCTGTGATCTTGCATATTTTTACACATGAGTGAGTGAAGTCAAATATAAAATCTTCTGCATTTTAGATAGAAAGTGTTGAATGATGTATGATATTATATGTTATAAGAAAACATAAATACACAATTTCATATTATTAGAAGAGTATTGCTACCCCCAAACTGAAAGCAGT
This sequence comes from Neotoma lepida, assembly GCA_001675575.1. NCBI lineage: Eukaryota > Metazoa > Chordata > Mammalia > Rodentia > Cricetidae > Neotoma > Neotoma lepida. The sequence goes on from LZPO01117390.1 coordinate 25,641, forward strand.
ATACTACTGTCATCATTATATTTTCCTTTGGAAAGTGTCCTGCATTTATGTATTCAGAAGACTAAGTCTGATTCCAGGGTCACTCTAGGTTCACTTTCTATAGATCATTAATAGTCAAAAAGTAAACAAAAAAGGCCTCAATAACCATTGGGCTGAGAAGAAAGATAATAACTTCCCTTTAAGTGTCCACTATATTCTAAAAGCTTATATACAGTGAGTTATAAAAACCCATGCAATAGTATATTATCGATAGTATTTNATAGAGATTTTATCACCCTATGCATTATAGCTGNGGAAGTCAAAGTTCAGAGAATTTGAAACCTTTTAGATTAGTAGATAAAAGAGTCAACATTTGATTTTGTTTCAGTGAAAATTTGGCAATTGTTTTATTGAACTCATGAAGACTTGAGGAGAGTTTGAAGGCCCCAGTGAACTCGGGAAGATGTTGGGAAGGGGGAAGGGGCATCTATGCAGCCATGGAGAAACCTTCATACATTGTGGGTAAAGACTATCAAGAATTATTGCTTTGGGGTCACCCCTACTCTTGTTGATAACCCCTCATCTATGCACTGAAAGTCCAATATTTTTGTTGTGCCCAGGTTAAGACCCTCAAAGAGACCACCAAAGACTCGAGAAATCCAGAATGCAAAAGAGGTTTATTGAAGGTGCGCAGTACAAGCCAAGCAGGGAATTCTCATCCACATCACCCGTCACAGCGAGGCAGGAAGGAGAATTGCTCTTTCTTTGTGAGCTTAACTTTTAAAAGCAAAAACCCCAAAATTTCTCAAAGGGGAGGGGGATTAGTACAGGTTCATTTTTGACTAGCTTATCTTTACTTACCCTTATGAATTTCTGAGTTATCTGATCCTTCAGCTAGACCTGTGGTTTGTCACAAGACCTTTTTTATAGACTATCTCTGGCATTGGGACATTCTATGGTCTGTCTCTTATACACATCTAGATGTGTATAAGAGACAGCTGCCCTTACAGAGCTGAGTCTCCAAACCTCAAAGATGACTCTTTGTGAATTCAAGATCTAAACAAAAGAAAGGATGGCTTGATCATAATGATAAGAAGGTGCCGAGACTGGATGAAAACCCACATTAAATATGGCCTTTTTTTTTGGTCTAGGAAACTTTCAGTATCTTGACCAAATGGAATACAAGGATTGTAGAAGGCTGAATTTTACAATTAAAAGGTGTTAAAGAGCTCCTCATTGATCTTGCAAATGCTAGGTTTCTCAAGGCTTTTGTAGTCCATAGATTTGACTAATAACCGGGCAAAGCAGAGTAGTGTGGATGAAGGCTAACTCCCCTAACTGTGGTTTGTGTCCTGATGTTAGTCCTTCCCAGAAAAGATAAGGAAACAAAACTACAAAAGAGAATAATAAGCTTCGCTGAAGCTCAAGGATTCCTTTCATCCCATTTTTGTTTCCTGGTATGCACTATGTGTCAGAAAAAAAACTGGATGGAGACAGCTGTTGAGCAGAGTCAGAAGGAATGAAAAGTGATGAGGAGAAAATGGAAAGGGTGTTTACTGATTTTGAGGGAGAAATGGCATCACACTGAGAAAAAGCAGCTTTTACAAGCTACACACTGTCTCTAAGATCTTGTCAATAGAACAGGTATAAAATGTCATTTCCTGGTAATTTCCCACCAGGCAGCCAGTACAAGTAGCCATCATTAGGAGGTTTGAATAAATTTGTAAGAACAAATCAGTATGCTTCTCCAGATATAGAAAGTTTTTGGTTACAAGACAACTTCATCAAGGAAATCTTCTGAGCAGAGGCATGAATATAGCTGGGAAAGATCGCAAATGATTGGTTTAGTCTTACTGTATCAGGTTATCAAACTGGACAAGTTTATTGTCACTGAAACCCTCCACTGGTTAAACAAGGGCAGAGAAGCTGTCCTTGCTTACTTTCTCACTCCCATGATATCAAATCCAAAATCCAAGGACTTTGTACCAAATGGTTTTGTTCCAAATGTTCTTAAGGATCAGGACCCCAGTTCCTTAGCACATTTTTTATGACCATAATGTCGGATAAAAAGTAACCCTACAGTAGGAATGCTATTAGAAATATGAAGGCTAATTCAAGCATCTTAGCATGTTTTTATAATATTAGTAAGATATCTATGTATGTACAGTATATGACCTGTCTCTTATACACATCTAGATGTGTATAAGAGACAGACACCTGCTTAAATCTATAAAGATATTTGTATCTTGATTTTGTTCTGTGGCAAAAGACTTCATGTCTGGAAAAAACTAAGCTGCTACAACCAAAAGCTCCCAGGTGACAGAAGCACAAGTTTATTCTTTTGAAATTACAGTCTAGAAAATGGTGCAGTTGGCAAGTAGGTCTGATGTTTCTGAAATCTTCATTGCTGCAAACTTAGGTGTCATCTTCCTCTTTAGTACTATATTTTATATATATATATATAAAACTAACATTGTATATACATATACATATACATACATACATACACACACACACACACATATCCAGTGCCACTGACTTAGTTTTACTCATAGTAGTTGTAAGGGAGAGAATTTAATTACTTGGGTGTTGTTTTTAAGAGATGTGGTGATCAAGTTGAATGAATTATTTATACTTAATATTCATTGGTCAAAATGAATAGCTGTAAGAAGTGTCTAGTTGGGTGGATAATTGTATTGTTAAAAAGTGGTAATATTTCTATTGCTAAAAAGAAACAAAGGAAATTGTGTAGGACTGGATATAAGGTTCAACAATTAGGAGCACATACTGCTGCTCTTGCAGAGGACCTGAATTTGNATCTCAGCACCCACTTCAGGTAACTTATAACTGTTTGTAACTCTAGCTCCAAGAGATCCAATGCCCTCTTCTAGAATACAGGGGCACTGACACCAAGATGGTTGTGTGTGCACACAAACACAGTTAAAAGATAAAAATAAAATCTTTAAAAACAATATGTGACTACACACCAAAGAACAAAGAGCACTCTTAGACAAAGGCCTCTCTTCTTAAGTGAGGCAGATTAGTTCAAAATCTCTCCCACAATGGTGAGAACAACTTGTCCAAATTATTCCTGTGTGATTTTAAAGGGCTTCTTTCCAAGTCCAGATGTCAGTGCATTTTTAAAGCCAGAACTGTGACAATGGGACAGTTAGTAGGCAGTAAANTACACACCAGGTTCTAGAAGAATCTTAGTTTCTTAATAACAACAATGAAGTTCTGCAGGGACCTGGTGGAATTATGCAACATGCCTTTACAATCATGGCTTATCAGTGACAAAGCTGAGACAAGNACACAATCCTTGACTGGCTATGCTTGTCACTGATTGCCCTGGGATAGTTTTTCTNTAGAAAGGACTGTAGAATATACAGGAATGTTAAACATACTTNTTTTCCCAAAGGACATATTGAAGAGTAGCTGAAAGTGCCCCAGGCACACAACAGATAGGCAAGCCACGTCAAAAGACAAAGCCACTGCCCTTACAGAGCTGAGTCTCCAAACCTCAAAGATGACTCTTTGTGAATTCAAGATCTAAACAAAAGAAAGGATGGCTTGATCATAATGATAAGAAGGTGCCGAGACTGGATGAAAACCCACATTAAATATGGCCTTTTTTTTTGGTCTAGGAAACTTTCAGTATCTTGACCAAATGGAATACAAGGATTGTAGAAGGCTGAATTTTACAATTAAAAGGTGTTAAAGAGCTCCTCATTGATCTTGCAAATGCTAGGTTTCTCAAGGCTTTTGTAGTCCATAGATTTGACTAATAACCAAGCAAAGCAGAGTAGTGTGGATGAAGGCTAACTCCCCTAACTGTGGTTTGTGTCCTGATGTTAGTCCTTCCCAGAAAAGATAAGGAAACAAAACTACAAAAGAGAATAATAAGCTTCGCTGAAGCTCAAGGATTCCTTTCATCCCATTTTTGTTTCCTGGTATGCACTATGTGTCAGAAAAAAAACTGGATGGAGACAGCTGTTGAGCAGAGTCAGAAGGAATGAAAAGTGATGAGGAGAAAATGGAAAGGGTGTTTACTGATTTTGAGGGAGAAATGGCATCACACTGAGAAAAAGCAGCTTTTACAAGCTACACACTGTCTCTAAGATCTTGTCAATAGAACAGGTATAAAATGTCATTTCCTGGTAATTTCCCACCAGGCAGCCAGTACAAGTAGCCATCATTAGGAGGTTTGAATAAATTTGTAAGAACAAATCAGTATGCTTCTCCAGATATAGAAAGTTTTTGGTTACAAGACAACTTCATCAAGGAAACCTTCTGAGCAGAGGCATGAATATAGCTGGGAAAGATTGCAAATGACTGGTTTAGTCTTATTGTATCAGGTTATCAAACTGGACAAGTTCATTGTCACTGAAACCCTCCACTGGTTAAACAAGGGCAGAGAAGTTGTCCTTGCCTACTTTCTCACTCCCATGATATCAAATCCAAGGACTTTGTACCAAATGGTTTTGTTCCAAATGTTCTTAAGGATCAGGACCCCAGTTCCTTAGCACATTTTTTATGACCATAATGTCGGATAAAAAGTAACCCTACAGTAGGAATGCTATTAGAAATATGAAGGCTAATTCAAGCATCTTAGCATGTTTTTATAATATTAGTAAGATATCTATG
>LZPO01117390.1:43362-73876 GCA_001675575.1 Neotoma lepida
CTTGGAAGTAAGTTTAAATTCCTTAGCAGGAGTCTCTCTCATTTTTTGTTCTACATCTCCAGCCTTGGACATTCTGACTGCGCACCTCTAAAGACCCACACTGTGTGCAGTAGGTGTCTGTTTGCTAGGCTTCTTCATAATTTTACTTTAGCTTGCCATGTGACAAATTGAAAGCTGTTAAACTTGCCTCTGCTACACCTTACTGACATCCATAGTACAATCTTCCTCTTCCCACAGCCTAGNNAAAACTGTGGGCTTTTATCTTTTCTACAGAACTCATCACCCTGGAATTTGCTAATTGATATTTCTTATTGACAATGGGTTTTCAGAAAATTACAATTTTGCTAGCTGCTCTAGTTTTTTTTGTTTTGTTTGTTTGGTTGGTTGGTTTTGTTATTGTTCGTTTGTTTGTTTGTTTTTGGTTAGGAACAAAAGGAATGTGATTTTATTTGTGATTCAGAAGCATTACAGCCAAAGGTGGAATTCCAATCTCACACACTCTCTTCCTTTCCCTTTCAGTTAGTCACCAAAATCTTTCTCCCTAGTGACTGCTCTTTCTTGGTGGTTTCTGCTGTTTCCTTTGCTTCCTTCTGATTTTTTTTTTGTAAATATTCTCTCATTCATTTCTTTATTTCCTTCTTTTTCTACTTAAGCTCACTTTCTAGGCAACCTCATTCAAGCCAGACTGGCTTGGAACTCATTGTGTACCTGCCACAATTTGAATATGAAATGTNCACAAGCTGGTATTTTCAATGCNTGGTCCCAGNTGGCAGTGNTATTCTAGAAGGTTCTAGAAACTTTAAGATGCAGGACCTATCTGAGGAAAAACTTTAAGAATCTATAATCCCTGACATCTTTCTATCTGACTATCTGTGCTCTGTCTTCCATGATGCTGTGCCCAAACATACGTGGCCAAACAAAGATGGATGAAACTCTCTAAAACCATGAGAAAAAAAATCTTTCCTTCCAGGTTTTTGTTTGTTTTCTGTTACTGGTTGCCAGGAGNCGTCCCCAGTGGTGAGTAGGTTCCTACAGAGGAGGTAACGAGTGTGTGTGTGAGCCAAGGGGGGGGAGGGGAATGAGCCAGACCATGGTGGTCAGGTGCTTCTTTATTTATACAGAATTTAGTAAGCAGGGATACATTCATGATGTCCCAAAACATAGATCATATCAATTTTGCTTTTGGACATGTGTTTCACTTCCTCTTGCTCATCTCTTANTCATCATTAATAAATTATGACAGAACAGAGTTATCATTTCCGATCCTTTTCCCTCTAGTCTTGACATCATTAATAAACACAATTATCATTCTTACTCATTAATCCTATAACCTAATTTTTCAGAATCTACAGGCATATGACAGCCTGTTCTCAGGCTGGTAGCTCTGGTTGTTTCAAGGACACTAGACCAAAACAAAATATCCAAGCCAGCCCAGGCATATTGCCATGTCCCAAGCAGTGTATTATTAAGTCTTAATGGTCAGAGTGCCCAAGAAAACTCCTCAGGCAAAAGCTGCTGCAGTTATTACTCAAATTCTGGCATAACACAATATTTATATTTTATATCTTTATAGAATNTTTCTATATGTCNAATCCTGGCATTCTGTTGTTCCTTGGTCATATGACACCATAATGGCCCTGCATGTGCTAACTTTTCTAAGAAAGAGAGGTCTTGACATCTTATTCTTTTATCATCTTTTCATTCTGTTCTTTGTTCATCAATATAAGTCTCCGTNTAGGGCAGAGGTATTTGCCACATAATTGCCCAAGTGTATAGTGGGAGGAGGCTGGCAATCTGAACTGTGGCCAACTCCTCAAGCCTACCAAATCTTGTTGACCTTTTTGAGTTTACTTTGTTTTGAATATCTTGTTCCTGCATAAATACTGGGACAGATGTTTCAAGAATGTCTCATAGCCTCATAAAGAGACCTCTGGCTTCTTTATGTGTGTCACAACTTCCAAGGTGTAAGTAAGATCTTCAAGTAGATAAGGATATCTCCCTGTAAGTGGGAGGGGTAGTATGTTCAGGACTGTCTTGAGGAAGCTTAGAAGCAGCATTCCTGGGAGAAGGCATAATTGATTTATAAGAAATTTTTCATCAATCCAATATCCCCAAAATGTACAAATATTAAAAGTGTCCCAAGTATGCAACAGGTNGAGCTGAAANCCAGAGGTNGCATGGAGGCCATCATGACGCTCAGCTTTGCTGGATCTTTGTCAAGCNTCTGTGCTGACTTTATGACTTTTGCCAATTGGTTTTTTGGTTTGTTTTGGCTTGGAGTTTTNTTAGTCANGAGTTTTGTCACATAGAAACAAAGAAACTCTTGTTTTAGNAATTAGAGATTAGGATTTTTTATTAACACTACTCAATATCCTTCTAANGCAATTAAACATGAGTGTGAACATTGATCCTGTTTATTAAGATGAAAAANACACTGCATAATAAATGATTTAACTCAATTTTTCAATGAACAATATAGTTTGGTATCAGAGATTTATAACATAAATAAAACAGCTTAGAGTAGTTATTTTATTTAATATAAGAGGTTTTGTTTTTTAAGTTGGATTACAGTTTCATGTTGAAAAGGAATTTATCCAAGTGCTAAAATGACTCAAGACAGGATGAAATTTTCAATCAAGACATTATTAGTATGGCTTACTGTTAAACTCTCCCTTCCAATCTATCCCACTAAATATTATTCACCTTTCATAAATCAGAATCCCATGGTTTTGTCTACATATTGATAATAGAATGGATGAACTGCAATAAACTATACTCATCACATAAGGTACTACACAGAATGTAAGCAGGAATTGAGAAAATGGTACACTCTTTTTTATAGATACCATGATTTATATCCATCACCTACCATCCATATTAAATTTAATTTGTTCTTCTATAAAATGATATCTATAATATCTACATTATATGGATATTATGAGTAATGAATGAGATAACTTAGAGCTATAATTAGCAAAACAGGCTAGAGAAATATTAGCTACCGAACTTGTATTTGGGGTTAACTTAATAACTTATATTACATATAGTAGTGTGCACAGTAGCATACATAGCTGCATGAACCATGTCAATAATAGCTTTGGATCAAAAATAAAGCTTTAAAAATTTCCAATGTAGGAAGCAGAGGTTCTAGCTTTTCTTCCTGAACACATAGATTTAGAGTAGGAAAAATTCATGAAATATTAAAACATGGTTTATGTTTTGGTTAATGTTGGTTGCTAGTTTGATAGGATTGAGACTTTTCTAGGTGACATACTCCTGGGCTTATCTGAAAGAGAGTGTGTAGATGGNGTTAATTGCAGTGAGAAGACCCACTCTAAATGTATGTGATAGTATTCCCTGCCATGGNGTCCTAGATGGAAGAGAAAGAAGAAAATGAGCTGAGTACAGCCTTCTTCCTNCTGCTTTCTGACTGTGGCACAGCATGACCAGCTGCCTCATGTTTCTGCCGCCAGGACTTTCCTGCCATGAGGAACTGTCCCTCTCAAACTGTGAGACAAAATTGGCCTTCTTAAAATTGCTTTTGTCAGATATTTAGTCAGAGCAACATGAAAAGTCACTGATACACCTAGATTTGCAAATGAGCTCAGAAGGCTTGGGACAATTGTTAAGTACTAGTCAGACACAAGAGGAAAATTTGACTATGAGATAACAGATACTATAGAACAACCTACTAAAAAGCAAAATTCATAAAACAGAGATGGTTGGACCTTGAATCTCCAAGAACACTGAGGGAAAGAGGCCATCAATCAAAATCAAGCCGCTGCCCTTGGGATATATTTGACTCTGTATAAGATTGTCATTGTCTGATAACATTAGACACTAGTATTATTAACTTTCCTACTATAAACTACCTATTGCAACTCTAATTTCAGGTTAGTAAAAAACTAATTTTATCCTGACTTTTGATCAGAATATCCGGCAGAATTAACAATATCCACAGTAGGTAGACTGGCCCACCCAGCACTTACTTTATTCATTATGAAGATATGAGCTTACATTGTTAGCAAATCAGTTTCTAGGGAAATCTAGTTTGTACGAATCTGTTTAAAAATTAATCACCTCAGGAGACACAATCAAAACCTAACATGTAGGCATAAATTTTCAAATAAATCCTAGCAACAGAACCCAACAACACAGTATAAGTTCAAGTCAGATTATTCCTGTTTCACCAGAGGCCACAAGAACTCCAGGTGGGTCACCCGCCCCAGAACTCCTCCACATCCTTAGTAGCCCCCCGACTCTAACCCCAATTTCCTCTCCTTTCCTCATTACTGTATCTCGGCTGCCAACCTGTTAGACCAGAGACCACACTGGCCACCAGAACTCCAGGTAGGCTGCCTGTTAAATGGGTTAATTTAAGTTAACTTCTGCCATTGGCTTGGTGCCTGCCCCCACAACCAGCACTACCTACATCCCCTGCCATGTCCCTGCTCCCAACTCAGGTGGAGACCCCCTGCTCAACTACAGGCCACAAAGGTCAGAAGATCAACAGGTACAGAAACCAAGGAACAAAACACTCATCCAAAAGAGATGAACTCAGAAATCTCCACCTATAATCACCCCAAACCCAAATGCCTCAATGCCAGATTAAGAACACAATCAACACAGCCCTGGCTCTGGGTCTGGGTAATTACAGGATTGGTCACCCAAGCAGTTGTCCCTCATCCTCACCACCAGGGTGAGCTTTACAGTATTTTTCTGGCTAGTTCACCTTATGCAGCAAGGAACAAGGGGGCAGAGCTGGTTCTCCTGCTTTCATGCACCCAGCTCACCCACACCAGGGCCAGCTCTACTATGTTGCCCAGTTGTGATACAGGGGCCCCTCTCCCAATTGCTGCAGCTAGTGAGGGGAAGAGACAGTTCTCCCACTCTCATGACCTCAGGGCCAGCCTTCCCACCTGCCACAGGCAGTGAGAAGTGGTAGAAGGCCATCTCTACCTTGCCCATACCATCATATGATAGAATATGGTAGAGGATGGATGGGACCAGATCTGCCACACTCAAGTTCTCAGGACCTGATCATCTATGCTTCCATCAGCTCTACTGTGCTGCTCAGGTGAAACGCAGGGCCTACTTTCTCAAGTGCTGCAGCTGTTGAGAGTCAGGACTAGTTCTCCCTAGTGTTGCAGTCTAGGGCTATGAATTGGCCCACCCAACATCTACCTCATTTATGAACTGCTGGAGCACATGAAGGGTCTGGTCCTGCAGGATCTCTATGGCACAGCACAACAACAAGATATCCCAGAGGAGTCCTAGTGAGGCTCTAGTATCAATAGTATAGCAGAAACAGAGGCCTGAAACCAGACTAATGACTCCTGGCAATGAACACTTGCAAGTAAGGATATAAAGCTATGCTGTGTGACTCACTATGTCACACTGATGCTTGAACAACAAGGTTTTACTTTTTTCTTTTCTCTTAAATTTTATTTTATGTTATTTTGTAGTGAGTGGAAGTGCAAAGGCAGACGATGGATCTAAAGGGATAGGGAGATGAATGAGATTAAAATGCATGATGTGAAACTTACAAAGAATAAATAAAAAGTTAAAACACACATAGAGAGATGGAGAGAGAGAGAGAGAGAGAGAGAGAGAGAGAGAGAGCGAGCAAGCATAGACAACAGTCAGGGCGATGTGTCACCACCAGAGTCCAGCTATGCTACTACAGTAAGCCCTGAATATTCAAACACAGATGAAGCTCAAGGAAACTACTTTAAAACCAACTTTATGAAGACGATAGAGGTCTTTAAAGAGCAAGTGAATAAATCCCTTAAAGAAATCAAGTAAAAGAAGAACAAAGAATTGGAGAAAATGAGTAGATCCCTTAAAACAAGCCAAGAAAGCCAAGACAAAAACAAACATTGGAAGAAAATGAATAAAACTGTTCAAGACCTTGTAGACGAAAGTTTGTCTGGTCCTGGTCTCTGATTCCGCCCGGCTCCCACGGCCCGCTTAGACCCAAATAAACACACAGAGGCTTATATCATTTTTAAACTATGGCCCTGGCAGGCTTCTCGCTAGCTAGCTCTTACATCTTAAATTAACCCATTTTATAAATCTCTGTCGCCACGTGTTCCACGTGGCTTTACCTGTGTGCCGTTACATGCTGCTGCTTTCTAGATGGCGGAATGGCATCTGCCCAGCTCTGCTCTTTGCTTCCCTTCCCCTAGTTCGAATGTCCTGCCTAACCTTATTCTGCCTCACCATTGGCCAAACAGCTTTATTTATCAACCAATCAGAGCAACACATTTTTAGAAAGACATTCCCATCAAGACCTAAAAATTGGAATAGAAGCAATAAAGAAAACACAAACTGAGGTAATTCAGGAAATTAAAAATTTAGGAATTTGAACAGGTACTACAGAGACAAGCTTTACCAACAGAGTATGAAAGATGGAGACAGAATCTCAGGCATTTAAGATACAATAGAAGAAATGGACATACCATTTAAAGAAAATGTTAAATCTACAATATCCCTGACACAAACATACAGGAACTCTTGGACCAAACATAAGTGTTGAGATAACCTCTTTGTACACTGTATGAAGATATGTCTCTCTTTTATCTCACGACACATCTTCTGATTGGTTTAATAAAGAGTTAATAATGAATGACCAATAGCTCGGCATGAGAGAATAGGTGGGACTTTTGGGCAGAGATAGGAACTCTGGGAAAGAATCTGAGGTGGTAGACTCAACAACCAGAAAAAGTTGGACTATGATACTGAAGAGAGGTAATGAGCCACGTAGCAGAACATAGATTAAAATAAATGGGTTAATTTAAGTTTTAAGAGCTATCTGGGAACAAGTCTAAACTGAGGCCAAGCTTTCATTATTAATAAGAAGTCTTCATGTCATTATTCAGAAGTTAGTAGTCCAAAGAAAGACCCATTATACCTAAGAATAATAGAAGTTGAGGATGGAGAAGAATCCCATCTCAAAGCCCCAGAAAATATTTTCAACAAAATTATAAAAGAAAAATTTCATAACCTAAAGAAGGAGAAGCTTATAAACGTACAAGAAGCATATAGATCATCAAATAGAAACAGAAAAGAAAGTCACCTTGCCACATAATAATCAAAAAACTTAACAGACAGAACAAAGAATATTAAAAGCTGTAAGGGGAAAAAAGCAATTAACATATAAGGGTAGACCTATGAAAATTCACCTGACTTCTCAATGGAGACTGAAAGCCAAAAGGATCTGAACAGATTGCTGCAGACTCTAAAGAGGTCACAGATGTCAGCCCAGACCACTGTGCCCAGCAAAATTTTTAATCACCGTAGATGGAGAAAACAGGATATTCAATGATACAGTCAAATTTAAACAATATCTGCAAACAAATTCAGCCCTACAGAAGATACTTAAAAAAAAAAAACAACCCTCCAACACAAAGAGGCTAACTGCGATCATATAAACACAGGAAATAATCTCACACCAACAAAATGAAAAAAAAAAGGACACACACACACACACACACACACTACCACCACCCACATCAACAACAATAAAAAACAGGAATTAACTATCACTGGCAATTAATACTCCTCAATATCAATGAGCTCAATTTGTCAATAAAAAAAAAACAGACAAACAGTGTATGTGAAAACAGGATCTATCTTTCTGCTGCAAATAAGAACATACCTCAACATCAAAAATAAACATTACCTCAGAGTAAAAGGTTGGAAAAAGATTTTCCAAGCAAATAGACCTAAGAAATAAGCTGGTATAAGCATTATAATATCTAGAAAAATAGACNTGAAAAAATTTTATCAAAAAGGAAAGGGAAGGATGCTTCATATTGATCAAAGGAAAAATCCACCAAGATGATCTCTCAATTCTTAACATCTATGCCCCAAATGCAAGGACACTCATGTTTGTAAAAGAAACATTACTGATGCCTAAATCATACATTGAGCCTCACACAATGATAGTGGGAGGCTTCAATAACCCACTCTCACCTCACCAAAAGGTCATCCAGACAAAAACTAAACAGAGAAACATTGGAGCGAGCAGATGTTACAAAACAAATGGACCCAACAGATATCTATAGAACATTTCATCCAAACACAAATGAATATACCTTTTCAGCACCTCACAGAACTCTCTTCAAAACTGACCATATACTCAGTCACAAAGAAAGTCTCAACAGATACAATACAATTTAAATAATCCACTGCTTTCTATCAAATAACCACAGAATAAAGCTGGCTGTCAAAAGCAACATAAATCCATAGAAGCTGAACAGCTCTTTAATGAATTACCACTAAGTGAAGGCAGAAATAAATAAGGAAATTAATGACTTTCTAAAACTCATTGAAAATGAATGCAAAACACTTCCAAACTTATGGATCACAATGAAAGAGGTACTAAGAGGGAAGTCATAGCACTAAGTCCCTACATAAAGAAATTTGAGAGATCTCATATTAGCAATTTAACAGCACACCTGAAAGTTTTAGCACAAAAAGAAGCAAGCAGACCCAAGAGGAGCAGATGTCAGAAAATAATCAAACTGAGGGCTGAAATCAATCAACTAGGAACAAAGAGAATAATAAAAGGAATAGATGAAACAAAGAGTTGGTTCTTTGAGTAAATCAACAAGATAGACAAACCCTTATGCAAACTAACTAAAAGGCAGAGAAAGAATATCCAAATTAACAAAATTAGAAACAAAATGGGAACCATACCATCAGACACTGATGAAATCTAAAGAACCATTAGGTCATACTTTGAAAACTTGCACTCCACAAAATTAGAAAATATAAAAGAAATGCACAGTTATCTCAACAGATACCACTTACCAAAGTTAAATTAAGATCAGATAAACAATTTAAACCCACCTATATCACCTGTAAGGAAATAGAAGTAACCCTTAAAAGGTTCCCAACTATAGAAAAAAAGGTCAGGGCCTGACATTTTTATGACAGAATTCTACCAGACTTTCAAAGAAGAGTTAATACTCTTCCAATGCTGGTGGGCTTGCAAACTTGTATAGCCACTCTGAACATCAACATGGTCATTCCTCAGAAAATTGGGAATTTACCTAACACAAGACCTAGCTCTACCACTCTTGGGCATATATACAAAAGTCACTCCATCATACCACAAGGACATTTGCTTAACTATATTCATAGTGGCTTTTTTCATGATAGCCAGAAACTGGAAACAATGTAGATGTCCCTAACATAAGAATGAATAAAGAAAATGTGGTACATTTATACAATGGAGTATTACTCAGCTGTTAGAAAAAAAAAAAAAAAATCATGAAATTTGCAGCAAATAGATGGAACTAGAAAAAAGTCATTCTGAGTGAGGTAACCCAGACCCAGAAAGACAAACATGGAATGTATTCACTTGTTAGCTGTTAAGCAAAAGATAATCATACTACAATCCACAGACCCAGAGAGGTTAAGCAACAAGGAGGTCTCTAGGGGAGGACACATCCCCATCTCTGTTGGAAGGAGAAATAAAATAGAGTTTTTGGGTGACTGGGGGCAGGTGGGCATTGGAACAGGAGGGATCAGTTAAGGGAGGGAGGGTTGGAGAGAGAGTTCAGAGAGATGACTGAAATTGGGGAGTTTTTGAAGGGTGTTGTAGAAATCTATTGCACTGGAAACTTCCTGGAGCTTATGATGTTGACCCTAGCAAGGACTCCTAGTAATTGAGGATACAGAGCCTGAACTGGACATGTTCTATAACTAAGCAAAGCTTCCAGTGGTGGGACTGTGACATGAGCCCACTCACAAAACCTTTGACCTACAACCAGTCCAATCTATAAGACACTCTCGGGTCATGGTGGTTCAGGACTTCTGGGAATGGCCAATCAACCATTACTATTCTTACAAGGGGCCCACAACAGGAGAGGGAGCCATGCCAGACACTGCCTGGATGGCCAGGAGCTGGAACATGGATAGCCCAGAGACCTAGGATAGAGCCAAACATGAATGGCAAAAAAAAGGTTAATGAAATGATTCCTAATGATATTCTGCAATACTCATAGATCAGTGCCTAGCCCAGTCATCATCAATCATCATCAGAGAGGCTTCCTCAGGCAGAAGATTGAAGAAGATGCAGAGACCAACAGCCAAACATTAGGTGGAGCTTGAGGAACCCTGCAGAATAAGGGAAAGAAAGATTGTAGGAACCAGAGAATTTAAGGACAGAGGGAGAACACAGCCGACAGTATCAATTAAGCAGGCTTCATATTGGCTCACAGAGATTGAAGTGACAATCACAGGGACTGCATGGGTCTGCACCAGGTGCTCTACATATAGGTTGTGGTTGCTTAGCTTGGAGTACTTGTGGGACTTTTGACAATGTGAATGGGACTATTTTGCCCGCTCTTGGGATCCCTTTCCTTCCACTGGGTTGCTTCCTCCATCCTAAATATGAGGGTTTGTGCTTAGCCTTATTGCAGCTTGCTATGCCTTGTTTGTTTGATATCCCTGGGAGGTCTTCTCTTTTCTGAAGGGAAACAGGAGCAGTGAATTTGGAGGACAGGAGAGGTGAGGGGACTGGGAGTTTTGGAGGGAGTGGACACTGCAGTATTGTATGAAAGAAGAATAAATAAAAGGAAAAAAGAGATCAAGTGAGATTAATCTCAAAGATACAAGGATGGTTCAATATATGCAAAGCTATAATCATGATAAACTATATTACAAAAAATGAAGAGCAAAAAAGTATAGAAGAGGTATTTAGTAAAACTCAATGTTTTCATGATTAAGAATGGTGAAAATTAAATATAGAAAGAATATATCACAATATTAAGAAAGCATTTAGAGATTGTGGTAGAATGCAGCTTACTAGCTCATTCTTTGGCTTACTCAGCTACTTTTCTACCACTGAGACCACCTGTCTGGAGATGGTACGACACCCACAGTGGGCTAGGCTCTCCTCCAGAAATAAACAATCAAAAAGGTATCCCACAAACATGCCCACTGACTTGTGCCATGGAGATAGTTCCTCAATTGAGCTTTCATGTCCCAAAGTGACTACAGTTTGTGTAAAGTTGACAAAAAGTAACCAGTATACATCCCAAACACACCAGCCCCCAGTTATCATTCAGCACTGACTTGAGAACCTACCTGATTTCCTAAGTCCTAATGCAGAGAAAAGCAGCTTTCTGTTTTTTTCTTTTCATTCTTTCTATTCCATTCCTAAGCTTATTTTCCCTAACACTTTGGGCTTCCTCACTCTTTCTCCGAAGTTTCCCACCCCTCTTTGCCATGTGGTATTTGTCTGTCATGTGGCAGCATTAATAGGCTTCCTCTCTTCCAAGATGTACATCTTGCCTGCGTATGGTTTTTCCTCATAAACTGAAATGAAGTTGCCTTTGAGATTTTCCTCAAGTCTGTATCTAAATCATTTAATGAATGAAACTATGAACTCAAAAAAGGAAACTCCAATTTCCCAAGTAGTATATAACACCTAATGTGGGACTCTTCAAAGGTTTTGGTCATAGTAGGAGTAGCTTTTTTGAATATAAAGAATAACCTGGCCATTGGAGTACCAGATGGGCATGTATGCACAGGGTAATTGTCCAGAGTTTCCATTGTCCAGTAACTAACAAACAATAACTAACTACAGTTCTCAAACCCTGACCAAGAAAAAAAATGCAGCCTGAATTTACCTTAGGCATAGTGGGAAGCTTCAGAAAAGCTTCATGACCCCAATAGACTAAAATTCTTTAAAAAAAAAAAGAAAATTCTTGCTGAGGGACAACAAAGAGAACCTGTTAGGAGAGATTTTGGTGCACACAAAGCTGGAGAAAGGGGTAAGCAAAAGCTGGGTTTGAGCTCCCTATGAAGATGTGAGTGTTAGTCACGCTAAGCTTCCACACAGGACAAGAAGAATGGGAGCCATGGTGCTGATAACACCAAACAATACAGTGTTCTCCTTTTAAAGTTATTATTTTCCCAGACAGATAAATCCTTCTCAATCAGAGCCACGAAAATGTATTTTAATCAGAACCATACTTGAATATAAATGAAAGATAACATACAATCAAAACCTTTATTTTTCTTTGCAAAACTCACCATTTCTTTGAGGACAAGAAACATAATAAAAGAGCAGTGATTTCCATTCAGTTTCTTCTCCTTGCAAGTAAATTTAAGAGAGACTGAACAATTTTCTACCTTTTCATTTTTTTGCTCCTAATTCTCCAACCTGCTATTTCTAACAATAGCAAGATAATATTGTCCCATGTAGATTAAAATAAGCAACACTTCTTTAGTGAATAGAGTGAATAGAATTTTGTTCTAAATATTAAACTACTGTCTTCTACTGGAGGGCAAAGAGTCAAATTCCAATTTCAATTATTTGAGGGTCATTCCAAACTCACCAATGCCAACAGATAAGGTGCAGTCAGTCACTAAAGTGAATTCAAACCAAAGAAAAACTGTGAAGCTAAAAATCTTATTCCAAAATTATGTGAGACACCTGGGAATAAATTTAACTTGAAGGAGTCATCTGGCTATTAAATGGAGAATTTCACACATTTACTAAAATATATCTATAAGCAATAATGTGAAATACTGCACATGTCAGCAGAAGTCCAAAAGTTTCTGCTTCTAGGTTTCACTTGATTTTCTCCCCCTTGAGAGGTGAGTGAAATGGAAAATTTAAGTCCTTGGCAAGAGAATACTGTTATAAGTGAATAAAAAAACTACAGTGCTGGTAATTGCTCAGGCTAGGAAGATGGCTCAGTGAGTGTATATGTTAGTTTTCAATACCATTATAAAATATCGCAACCAAATTCAACTTATGGAAGAAATAGTTTACTTTGGATCTTGGTTTCTGAGGAAGAGAGAGAGCCCATGATGGTAGGGGAGGCATGGCAGCAGCTAGTAGGAGAAAGATGCTGAGAGATCACATCTTCAAACACAAACACGAAGTAGAGAAAGAGAACTGGAAGAAAGGTGAGGCTATAAACTCTCAGAGCCCTCTCTCAATGACATTTCCTCCAGAAAGACTCCACCTTCTTCTACAGCCTGCCACAGCATCACAACTCACCAAGTGATTGACTACATGAGCCTATAAAGAATATTAAATCTGCTCCCATAGGCTAATGGCCATATTGTAATGCAAAATGTATTTAGCTCAACTTTAAAAGTTCATGTAGTCTTTCATAGTCACACTTTTTTTCTTACTTTTAATATTGTTTATTGAAAATGTTTTCATACAATATATTTTGATCATGGTTTTGCCTCCCCCAAATTCTTCCTTCCCACCCCATACTGACAGAATTTATGTGCCCCCCACTCCCTCTCTCAAATAAAAAAAAAAGAAGTAACACCCCCAATCAAACAAAAATCAAGAAACATTAAATACAAAAACAAAATCTAAACTATCAAAAGACTAATAAGACACAAAATGCCTAAATGAATCAAAATGAGACAAAAAGCCCAGAAAAATACAACCTAGTTTGCTTTATGTCAGTCAACCATAACACTTTTTCAAAATCCAAAGTCTCTTTGGAGAATCAAGGAAATCTCTTAACAGTGACTCTATGTAAAATCAAAATGCAAATTACATACTTCCAATACACAATTATACAGAATATACATTCTGCTTTCGAAAGGGAGGAATAGAGACATAGTGAGAAAATACTGGATCTCAGCAAGACCAAACTGTATTATCATAAGCACCAAGTATTTTGGTCCATGTTTGGCATTTGAGACTAATTTCAAAGGACAAGATGGCTATACATCTCTAGTTCTGCTGCCTGCAACACACATCTCACTCAGCAGCCTATTCTAGTCCCAATATGCAGCTCTCCTTGACAGATATTTCATGGCTCTGGCATTTCCAACATCTTGAGGTCATTATCATAACTTATGCCTATGAGCCTGTGGAGGAAATTTCACATTCAAATCATTACAGTTGGTAAGAATACTTGCTATGCAGGCATGAGGACCTGTTTTGCATCCTCAGCGACTAAATTGAAAAGCAGGTATAACTGCACATGCTTTCAATATCCGTATTGAGCAGCAGAGACAGCCAGTTTCTTGGGAACTCACTGGCTTCCTAGCATAGCTTTCAGTTTAGTGAGAGATGCTATCTAAATAAATGAGGTGAAGAATAATAAAGGAAGACATCCAATGTGGCTCCAGCATGCACATACATGGCACACATCACCAAATACTCACATGTATGCAACACACATGCACATACATACACATGTAAGTACATGAATGCACAAATTAAAATGTAAAAATTCTGACAAACAAGTTAAAATTTCTCACTTTAAGGAAGAAGAAAGCACAAGTCATTGCTGCACTTGCCTTAACTCTCTACTTCTTCCACATAATAATCTCGAGGACATTAAATATACCCAGTTCTTTATTTCCCTCTGTAGATATACAGAACTATATCCAATAGTCACAAAAGATATTCTTCAATTCAATCATAGCATCTTTGCAATTCTTACCCTGAATTGCTCCTTCATTGGATAGGTTTTCCAAAATGTTGAAGGGAAACTTCATAAGCATATAAAAAGGAGAATAAAAATTCTTCTCAAAGTTCTTAAAGTGGGACACTGTAAGAATCTTGTGATATTAAATATCTGGACTAATTGTATACTATGTAATAGTTGTATGAATGCAAAAGAAAAGAAGTCCCATTGCCGAGTAACAACACATACAAGGTAAACTGGTGGATAATGAAGTAAACTATTTAATCAAAACTGGCACTGTTAAGTTTGGGGGCAAAACACTAAACAATACCAGTGCAATGGATTGACAGAGGTTTTAATATCACTTATTGAATTGGATTTACAGAAAGAAAAAAATGCATACCCAGTGACTTAATAAGGTTGACAGTATCGTCCATCTGGTTCAAAGAAAATGGGTAATCTATTTTAGCCTAGAGTACATGAAAGACTGATTGCTGTAGGATGTCTTTCTGTATGCTGTGAATATATGTTGCTCCCACTGGTTAATAAATAGGCCCTGCATTGGCCTGTGTCAGGGCAGGATGGATCAGGTAGCAAATCAAAGAGAGATAGAGAGAGAAGAAAGGTAGAATCAGAGAAGATGCTCTGAGACACAGCCAGGAGAAGCAAAATGTGAGAGAACAGATAATGCCACAAAGCCACATTGCAAAACATAGATTAACAGGAATGGGTTGAGTTAAGTTGTCAGAGCTAATTAGAAATGAGCCTAAGCCATAGGCCAAACAGTTTATAATTAATAGTAAGCCTCTGAGCGATTATTTTATAAACAACTGAGGGCCAGGCGGGACACAGGAAACTTCTGGCTACAACTGATCTCCGTTATCATTCCCTGTGGAAGAAGCAAAGTCTGAGACAAGTCACCTTGGGCCAGGCATTTGGACAATACTCCACGGCCAGGTAATATGCCAACCCACAGGCAAAGCACTGTGGACAATCTACAGGTATTATAAGAATCACTACAAAATAGAGAGGACTATGAGGTTACTGACACATAGTAGAGGATTATTTATTGTAGGGGACTGAGGTAATATTAAATGGTGGTTAAGAGAGAAATAAAGATGAAAGGAAACAGATTGACAAGAAGGTAATGTGGTTTTGCACAAGCATGGAAGAGAAGCTGATTCATCCAACAAGACCTTCCTTGTATGATGGGCATTACGAGACCAAGGTCAGAGACAAACCAGACACTGGAGAGAATTCAATGATGAATAAAAATCAAAACAAAGCCATTGAGTTGACAGGAAAAACTGTCAGAAAACAACATCCCACTTATCCATAAAAGCATCTTTTGGGTCTAATCACAAGAGAAAAGAGGGTAAAGTTTCCAGCATCCAAGAGGAAATAGGTTCTTCTGATCCTTTCCCAAAGATGTGTGGAGGAAGATTATTTTAGTCATAGGCTCCAGCTCAGAAAACCTTTCCAAGGAAACCTTTCCTAATGACTCCATCCATGAGCACTACTAGTTCATATTATCCTTAGCCAAAATTCAGAGCTCAGTTTGTGTCTAAATTAATGCAAGTGCTTCCTCTGTGAATCTGTGTTATATTGAACAGTTTTTAATAATGGCCTGATGCCAAGAGGCATGTTAGCTAGCCTGCCCCTTAATAAAAGATAAAAGAAAAACACATGGAAAGCAGTATCAAATGAAGTGAAATCCACAGCTGGGGAAGCCTAAGGAAAGTCATACCCTGAACCTAACCCATGATTAGTGATTTCACTTGATACCTTACTGTATGCAATGTACTCTTCTAAGTGCTTTTCACAAAGGATCTCAGTGAATCTCCAAAACTATCCTGTAAAGAAACATAATATTTCCATTTTAGAAATGTTAAAATAAAGTTGAGTTTAATTAATCTCGTCAGAGCCACACAGCAGAGGGAGAAAAATTTGAATTCAAGAACCCTATGACAGTATCCATAGCATTGAGTCACAGCTGTTGCTCAATAGCACATGCAATCTTTGTGTCCGAGACTCTCCCAGATGAGCCTGTATTGGCACAAAAGTATAGTCACCTTTGCAAAAGCATTGCATAAATTGTGATAGTGACTGAAATCTTCTTATTGCCTAGATCATGATATTTGTGTATATTATGTGCTCTTGAGTGAACTCTAACCACAAAAAGAGCCCTTGCTCATCCCAGTGCTACTGTCCTTGGAATCTCTCTATCCTTTTCATCATTATATGATGATAGTGGTCCCATAGTAAGACTAGTTGAGATTGCAAGTACTAATAATATTCACAACATATTGGGTGCTTACCTGATACTTTGTCTCTTATGGGTTTTTTATCATTTAATTTTGCCCATGACTCTGTAATACAGGTATGACCACCTCATTGTACAGATGAAGAAATTCACCCTGAAGCATCAAATGACTTGAGTTTTAAGGCTTAATAAAAAAGTTGAGATTCAAACCTAGGGTAGTCTAATTCTAAAGCATACACCTTTTTCCTAATTTTACATTTTCCTGTAAAAAATAGCACAGTAATGTTCATCTCTTACTGNATACAAAACTTAACCCAAAATGAATTAAAGACTTAAATGTTCAACCGGAACCTTATGTGGCAATAATAGAAGAACACAGGGAAATCGGTCAGGATATCGAAGCTGCCAAAAATAACATTGACGGTCAATGAAATTATATCACAGTAAAAAGGTGCTATTAAACCAAGAAAACAACTAGCAGAGGGAGAAGGTAATCTACAGAATGATAGAATATATTTATATACTATCTGTGTGACAAAAGCTTAATATCCAGACTCTCTAAAGAACTAAAAAACAAAACATCATCTTCATCAACAACAACAACACAAAAACCAAAAACAACCCAAAGGTAACCCCATGATAAAATGGGACAATGACTCAAATAGAGTCAGATATGGCTGTGCCAATCTAAGGCTCAAGAAGCATCTTGGTAAATGTGAATGAAGACTGTAAGAACCACAGGATAGGAAGAAGGAATGCAAAACATCCACTTCCATCATGGCAAGGACAGTACACTGCATTCATCAACTCATTGCATCTGTGGTTACCTATATGTGACTTGGCTAAGTTGGGCTTGTGCCCATTTCATCGTGAATGGGAGAAGAATTCTTGAGGCACCATCACTCATTCAGGACTATGTGCAATTAATGGTTGCTGGGGGAGGGGCATCATTTCTTTATAGTCACTGATAAATTTGCCCATGTTAAAAAAAAAAAGAAGCTCTAACTTGTGCTCACATAAGCAACCATAATTAAACTCAGTGAATCAGAAAAGGAAATGACGTTGTAGTAGGAGAGAGCTTATTGGAAAAAAAGCTTTCAATATGAGAGAGGGTATTAGAGGATGAAAATGCCGCAATTTCATTATGCACATCTATAGAATTGTCAAATAATATAAATAAATAAACAATTTAAGCTATTATGAAGAATGTCATGGATGAAGCTAAAATGTAAAAATAAAATTACCTTGGCCAGCTCAAAAGCTTGGAGAGTAAGTATTTGTCTCACAAGTCTGAAATATGTGTTATTGCCGGGCGGTGGTGGCACATGCCTTTAATCCCAGCACTCGGGGGGCAGAGGCAGGCGGATCTCTGTGAGTTCGAGGCAAGCCTGGGCTACCGAGTGAGTTCCAGGAAGGGCGCCAAAGCTACACAGAGAAATCCTGTCTCGAAAAACCAAAAAAANATATATATATGTGTTATATACTCAGAATCCATATAACTCACTGCACAAAGAAATTTTTCTGGTGTATCTGAGAGCTACATTAATTTACCAGTATAAAGATATGAATTTTGAAAGCAGTTTGATACTGTACATATTTAGCAGATAATAGAAGTAGGTTCACTCCCAGAACCTGTATGCTCCCTAATCATGGGTTCTTGGCCAAATTTACAATTTCTGGCATGTACTTTTTTTCTATGAAGCAGGTCTTCAATACAATCAGAAAACAGTTGACTATCCAAGTTCAAGCCTTTTTTATGCATGCTCAGCTAATATCTATTAGGAAATACTTGGAAGAAAAAAAATAAGGGGGGGAATAGCAATGGATAATTACTTATTTTGTACATGGAACTATGATAGCCAGTAAAATTATTATCATCAGTATGCTAGCCAGTAAATTATTATCATCAAATTATTATAAACTAACTAATGAAAACTGGGAGAATGGACTCACTTTGTTCTCAAGTCTTTGGTGCTTACACATATCCAATGATCAAAGCAAAGACCAACACAAGACTTAACTCTGGTCTCCATGGGTGTTTACCTTGATTCTAGTTCTAGCACTTTTCCTTATCCCACTTTCTACAAACTTTTACTCAGAATCTATCATAGGCTCATGGTAGTACTCAAGCTTCTTGTTTCTGGATTCCCTAGGATTCTTTCTATCCTGCTACCATATGGCAACCCCTCTCATGGCTGCACATCTGAGTTACCAAAGTGCAGGTCCCGGAGAACTGGGCCTCTCATCCTATATTCCATCTTTCATACCCATCAGCTCTGTGCAGAGACAGTGCTGAATAAGTAACTTCAGGGAAGAAAGTTGTGATTGACATTTTCCTAATGGTTTTATTCCAATATCTCTAGGGCTAGGTGAATGCTGTAGGCTGATTAGACAAAATGTATAGAGGTCTCATATAATTTTCCTATCAAGGGCCAAATGGGGCAACATTGAACCATTCATAATGTTTAATCCAAACATGAGTTCAGGACTGATAAGAAAGCAACAGTTTTCTTTTTCATAAAAGCCAAAAGAACAAATATTCTGAACATATTAAATTAAAAAATAAACTCTTAGGCAGAATTCACAGCCAAGAAAAGTATGACAGAGAAAATGAGTCATTACTATTTGTATATCTAATTGCTTATGAAACCCTGGAGATGCCATCCATATAATTTTGAATAATAAAATAGACAGAAAATAATTAGTAAAGAAAAAATTCTGATTCTATTGAAACAGAAAAGGAGGAAGGATCATGTATTGAGGTAACTAATTTTTCAAATGTTTAGGTTAAAGGATATTAGGTTTGTGTTCACATTAAAGCATTCTAAAATTATAATTTTGAAAAATACTTCAAATTTTGTTTTAATCACAATGCCATTTTTTTCATTGAAACCCATTTATTTTTTGAAAGGAGCTACTTAAAATTCCCGAAGAGCTGTTATATAGTCTTGTCTGAAATAGAAGAAAATGCACAGAATCAAATAAAAAATATTTTAAAGTATTGAGAGTGTTTAATTATTTATTCATCCATTTGTGATTAGAGTACTGCTCAGACTTTTGGACCTTGGAATTTAACACTCTAGTTTGGTGTCTCTGGTATTCCATTTGTAAGTGATAGAGATCACCAATCCTTCCACTTTTCAAGGCACTATGTTCTCATTGTTTTTAGTAGATAGATTAATAATAATTTCACAAGCTCTGTTGATATTAATATCCAGTAAGATAATAAATCCTGTACCTGCAGAACTGCCAGGTACATAATAAACTAGTAATGGATCTTAATCCTTTTTATCTGCTGTGATGATTAATTGCAATGGGCAATGTGATTGGATTAAAAAGTGTTAGATTAGTGTCTATGGAGGTGTTTTTAGGGACAATCAGACCTAGTGGATTTTGTGCTAATGGATGTATTTATCCCTTGATGGATTCCTAATATAAGAGCATTATGGAGAGGTGGTAAAGGGTAAGATGTAGGAAATAGTGGGAGGATGTAAATCAGTGGGGACATGTCCTTGGCACCACATCTTGCTCTGACATCTTTCTGTATACCCTTTTTCTACTTCCTGTTTCCATAAAGTGAAGCTCTTGTGATGTTCTATTCAAGTACAATGGACTGGGTCCCTGAAACCTTAAGCTAAGATAAACAGCTCCACCCATTGTAATGTTTCTGCAAAACATTCCTATTTCAAACTATGGTGGTTTGAAAGAAAATAGCCCCCAAAAGGAGTGGCACTATGAGAAATGTGGCTTTTTTGGAGTAGGTGTGGTTTTGTTGGAGGAAGTATGTTACTGTGGAGGTGGGCTTTAAGGTCTCATATATGCTTAAGCCATGCCCAATGAGACAGATCACTTCCTGTTGCCTGCAAATGAAAATGTAGGACCCTTGGCTACTTCTCCAGCACCATGTCTACCTGTACTCCCCTATGTGATGATAATAGACTAACCCTCTGAAAATGTAAGCCACCTAAATTAAATGTTTCTCCTTTATAAGAATTGTGGTGTGCATGGTGTTTCTCAACACCAATAGAAACCCTAACTAAGACACAGACACATTCCAGGTTCTCAGCAGGAATAATTTGCTTTTCCTCTTGGGTACAAAACTCCAGCAAGAGCCTGGAGAAATGGCTCAATGGGTAAAGAGCTTGCCATATATGATGAGTGATATTCTGTATGCTGTGAAAATGTGTTGCTCTGATTGGTTGATAAATAAAGCTGTTGACTCATGGTGAGGCAGAATAAGGTAGGCAGGACATTCTAACTAGAGAGAGAGGAAGTAGAAAGCAGAGCTGAGCAGACACTGTTAGCTATCACTAGGAAAAGTAAGATGTAAAGGTATCAGTAAGCCATGAGCCATGTGGCAAGTATAGATTTATAGAAATGGGTTAATTTAAGATGTAAGAGCTAGCTAATGGGAAGCCTAAGCCATTAGGCCATAAAGTTTGAAAATAATATGTCCTGTCTCTTATACACATCTAGATGTGTATAAGAGACAGATATAAAGGTATCAGTAAGCCATGAGCCATGTGGCAAGTATAGATTTATAGAAATGGGTTAATTTAAGATGTAAGAGCTAGCTAATGGGGAGCCTAAGCCATTAGGCTATAAGTTTGTACATGATATAAGCCTCTGTGTGTTTACTTGGGTCTGAGTGGCCGCAGGAGCCCAGGGTGAACACAGTAAAACTTTTTCTTACAAATGGCACCCAAGGTGGGACAAGACTTTCCACCTAAAATGAGAAAACTTAAAAAAAAAATTCTAAAATTGAGCTAAGAACAGCTTTCTACTTCATGTCTCGTGCAGGTCGAGATATACAGAGCCAGGGTTCAGAGAAGCCATGGCATGCAGACTTGAGNTACACTATGGCAGGCGCAGTGTGTGGTCTTGAGCTAAACAGCATGACAGATTCCTGCTGTGGTACACAGTGGCGTCTGCAAGTTGCACAGCACACTGCATGGTGGATTTAGCTTTCACTTGTATAGATAAAAAGGGTTTATGTGCCAGCTGCATGCTATCCTGATGGCAGCATGGACCCCAGAGTTTGCAGGGTAAGCATGATTGTCCTGGGTACCCCCATCATGTTGAAAAACTGAGGTGGGCAGAGTCAACAGCCAAGGCTACTGGTTCTAGCCACACAGTTTAGCAGTTTAAAATCTTTCCTGGCTAAAAAAGAATTATATATTCAGAACAAGACAGATTCAGATTAAATAAGTCTCTAAATGGTTTATATTGTGTGAAAAAATATATGTAGACTTGGAAGAGAGAAAAAATATATACACAGTTGTATAAAAAATAGTTTTAAAAAATAAAGTCTTTAATGAGACAGTAAAAGTAGTGTTATAAGCCACGTAACAATGGATATTACACAAAAAATCTGGATTGTGTTGTCTTTGAGATTTTAAACTGCAGAGAGACATTTGATTTTAAAACTGTTGAGTTAAATCAGTATGTATATTTTAAAGATATCTCGATTTCAAAATTTATGACTAAGAATATGCTGCTTTGGAAAGGAGGCTCTCCTTTTGTTTCCACAGGAAGCAAGAGGCTATNGCTTTGTTCCAGGTTAAGATGGATCAGATTGGATCAAGTCAGACCTCCTGAACCTTAACAGATGGTACCTATCAACAAAGGTTATAGCCGGTCTTCCCAGGGCTTGACCATTATCTCAAATTTTCTCAAGATTCCCATAAGACTACCAGCAAATACAATGCTCCCTATCAGCAGGAAGTAGCCTAGAAAACTACACCCACATTTCCCAAAAATAGATTATGGATGTTTGTCTTTGTCTAGGTTGTTGGTTACAAATTGTTATTGGTCATAGATAATATCTTTCTAAAAGGAGAAAGGGGGATATGATATAGAAATATAGGATATAGATATGATAAGATAAAAGGGTAGGTTGTTGAACCTACTTTTAAAGAGCAATAACTTATTTAAAATGTTTTACATTGGTATAGATTTCAGTTTATTCATACAAATTTAAAGTTAATTTTGTTATACTATATATATATATATATATATATTTCTACTCTTTTTTAAGGTATTATGTTTGTTTAACTCATTTAAATTATAATGGATAATTAAGAAATACAGATTAATAATTAATCTTCTATGATAGTCAAACTTACAGTCATGTTAGTTAAGTTTTCTAGATATACATAGATATATTTCAATTAGGTAGGTACTCTTCAAACACTTCAAAGACCTACAGAATATGGCATTTAAAATGTTTTAAGAACTTTCTGGACAGTGAGACACATCTGCTCCTGGCAGCACTGATTTACTTCAAAGAGAAAGATGGGCATCGAAGACACTCCATATGGAGTTTATTCTCTTGACAAAAATAGCCATTTGGGCAAGAAACTGTTCTTGCCTGGACTGCTTGAGAAAATGTTATATCAACTGGACATGCAGGACCCATGGAGAGGTGACCACTGAACTTTAGAGGATTAGATGGTCCTTCAGGTTCCTGCTTCACAGAGGAAACTGCCACACATTCTACAGGACACAGAAAAAAATGACTGAAAACTCTAGGNCTATAGGCTGAAGATANACTCTCCAATGATACAGAGGAACTGACAGGGTGACTGTCCAGGAAGCCAGCTGTCTTTGTCATTCTAGATTTTTGGAAGTTGCTTGCAATCCTCTTCCTGTTGACAAAAGTAATATTATATCCTTCTGAGGTCTTTGATGTGGTTGAAGACTGGATAGCTATAGTTTTCCTTAGTTATGATAAAAGATAGATATAAAACTTTAGACTCACAAATATAGGATTGATGATAGAATATTTTCTTTAATTTTACAAAATATAAATAGACTAGATATTGTAACTGTAATTCTTGCTTGATAACTGTTTTGTTTTATGTAATTTTACTATGTTAAAGTTAAAACGTTCCTTTTAAATAGAAAGAAAAGGGGAAATGATGGTTGAGGCAGAATAAGGTAGGCAGGACATTCTAACTAGAGAGAGAGGAAGTAGAAAGCAGAGCTGAGCAGATGCTGCTAGCCACCGCCAGGAAAAGCAAGATGTAAAGCTATCGGTAAGCCACGAGCCATGTGGCTAGTATAGATTTATAGAAATGGGTTAATTTAAGATGTAAGAGCTAGCTAATGGGAAGCCTAAGCCATTAGGCCAAGTTTGTAAATGATATAAGCCTCTGTGTGTTTAGTTGGGTCTGAGTGGCTGCGGGAGCCCAGGCGGAACACAGAAAAACCTTTTCTTGCATATATACGCATGAGGACCTGAGTTTAATTCTCTGAAACCCGAGTAAGCCAGAATTCCTATAGCAAGATAACAAAGTGGTAGGCAAGAGAATACCTGAAATGTCATAGGTAGCTGGCCTGTCATACAAAGCAGTGACAAACAAGAAAATCAAGGATAAATATGGACACTCACGGTTGTCTTCTGAGTTCTACCTAATATATATGTGCCCTATTTCAATGACATGAGCACATATATACAAAAACACACATCTTAGACACACAATGATAAAGCGGGAAAAACAAAGAACCAATTCTACCAGGGACATTCACCTAGGCCAAGAGTTCTTCATTTTGGATAGTCTTTGCCTGGGCTTAGAAACTATAGAAGACAGGTACTAGTGCAACTCTCTGATGGTGTGGGGGTGGTATACACAAGTGTACATGGGCACATGCATATAGATGCATGTGCAGAGACCAAAGAAGAACAGTGTGTGTCTAGTTCTGTTACTTGTCACCTTATTTCCCTGAGACAAGGTGTCCCACTGAACCTGGAGTTAGCCTGCAGTCCTGAAAGCCTCAGATCTTCCTGTCTCTAACTCTCACAGCATTGGGCTTAGAAGTATATGGAACCATGGTGGGCTTTCAATGTGGGCTGTAGGGGNTTGNATTCAGATACACATGCTGTGCAGCAATCATTCCTTCTTTCTGAGCTACCTCTATGGGCCTGCGATGGGATGTGAAGATAAGATAGTTTCCATTCGTTTTATTCTGCTATCTTACAGATACCTACTGAGGCATTTTCATTCCTCTGCTGAAGACTCTTAGTTCCCCTTATNTACCCTATTGGATAAAGCATAATAGAGTCCTCCACAAGCTTTTTCCCCCACATAAACATATGAAGTCTCCACCGAGCTCAAATCATTCAGACATCAAAAACTTAAACACACTCTTGAAGTCATGACAGGCTGACCACATCAATAGTCTCATGGGCCTTCTGCCAAAGATGACAACTTCCCCTGGAGAGGCAGGACACAGTTAGATCCCAGAGCACAAGCTGCCTCTGTTCTCTGAAGCATAAACTCAGCAACTGTTCATGAGTTTATTTCTGAGTGAGTAACCTCTTCCACTCCCCTCAGTAACCATATGGTCCACAAACACTAGGACCTCATGCTTGCTCTAGATCACTGATTCTCAACCTTCCCAATGCGGCAACTTTTTAATACAGCTCCTCATGTTGTGGTGACCCACAATCATAAAATTATTTTCATTGCTACTTCATAATTGTAATTTTGCTACTGTTATGAATAGTAATGTAAATATCTGAGTTTTCTATTAGTCTTAGGTGACCCCTGTGAAAAGGTCGTTCAACTCCCAAAGGGGTCACGACCAGCAGGTTGAGAACCACTGCTCTAAAGAATGGTGAGAATTAAGGGTTTAAATAGTAGCTGTTCTCAGAGACATCTTTTTCAATTTTCCTGAATGAGTTAGAAGAATGCATGTACATGTGTGTACACATGCATGTAGATGTCAGAGAACAACCTCAGGCATTGTTATTCAGGTGTCTTCCACCTTTATTTAGACAGGGTCTCTCANTGACCTGGAACTCACCAAGTAGGCTTGGCTGGCTAGCCAGAGAGATCTTCAAGCATCTGTCAGTCTCTCCTCTCTCAAAACTAGGATTATAGCATGCCACCACGGCAGGCATATTGGTTTAATTTTGGCTACTTCTTTTAAACTTTAATCTTTTTAACTTTTTGAGAATTACATGTGCAAGTACTGTGTTTATATCATTTCCATCCTTCCCTCTGCCCCTCCAAATCCTCCCTATTCTCCTCCAACTTTTCCTGTGTCCCCCTCATTCACTCTCAACTTCATGACCTCTTTACTATTAACACACACACACACACACACACACACATTTATGTATTTATGTATGTATGTATGAATGCATGCATGTATGTATATCACCTAGTCCATTTAGTGTTGCTCATATCTTTAGGGCTGACCACTTGGGATTGAATAAATTATCAAGAGGCTTGTCCCTGTATAAAACTGATTTCCCCTCTCTCAGCAGCTATTGAATATTGGTAATTTTTCATCTAAGAAGTGGGGGCTCATAAGTTTTGCCTAATCCACACTGTCATGTCAACTGGTGTGTTCATTAAACAGGTCTTGTTTAGGCAACTTTATTGTTGAGATTTCCCAGGTGCAGCTTCCCAGTCTTGTCTCAAAGTCACTATCTCACAGCAGATGCCTGGAGATACCCTTTGGTTCACATTTCCTCTTCTCAGATCACTGAACTCTTGTCCTTTAGTTCTTTGCCTGGCTGGAAGGGTCAGACNTTGCTGGGGAAATTCATGGCACTGTGTGTGTAAGTAAGGAAGGGACTGCAACTCTGTACTGATAGTCTTGAAACATAAGCAAACTGGTGTCATAACTGAATCTAAGGGGCCATAATAGTTAATTTTAACAGATGTAACCTATAATCATCTGGAAAGCCAGGCTCAATGAGGAATTATCGAGATTAGTTTGGCTTGTGAGGGATTTTTAGATTAGGTTAAATCCTGAAGGTTGACTGTGTCATTTCATATGCTGGGTCCTGGACTCAAAAGAAGAGAGAGAGAGAGAGAGACAGACAGAGAGAGAGAGAGAGAGAGAGAGAGAGAGAGAGAGAGAGAGCGCTAATCACCACCATGCATACATTCATTGCTCTGTTTCTGATTGTGGATGTGATGTTGTAGTGGGCTACTGAACTACAGTTATGCTATCTCATTGAAAGCATTTCTAAGAATACTTTAAATGTTAAAACCATCTTGGGGAAAACTGGTCTCTGGACCAGCCATAAATTCCTAAGGCAAATTAATTTNCTAAACCATGTGACCCTGAGCTGAAGGTTAACTACATGACCATTTAACGGTTATTTCTCTGCTTCTGTAAACAAGGCTTGCTTGTTGCAGATATCCAGAGCTGCCTGTCTGTATTTGTCACAATTTTGGTNTTTGCCCTTAAAAATTCAAACCACATGGAAGTAGAAGTTGATTCCTGATAATCTGCTTGGGACAATTCCGTTGGCAGATAATAAAGACTCCATTCAATATCTTCAGGCCTCTTGGGAGTTTTTCTTTTCAGATAGCTCATGACAATGTGACAAGTCTCCTCAAGCTCCTGCTTCTGTGACTTCCCTTCAGTGATGAACTGTAACCTGGAACTGTACACTAAAATAAACACTTTCTCACCTTAGTTGCTTTTTTTCATGTATGATATCACAGCAACAGGAAGTAAGACAGGAAGGAAGGGTGACTTTCGGGAGTCAAGGTTCATGCAGCTAATACTAGCCAAGATCAATACAATAAACTTGTACAAGGCTCTTTGGGGAAACCAGTGGTAGAGGGGGAGGTTCAATGTTGCTGTTGTTTCTTCATGTAATTTTGCATGTATGATAAATTGTGAATCAAACACATTGGAGAATTTTAACCTAAAAGAGAAAGAAAGGGACTCCACCTTCAGCAAATGAATTTGCTCTTCTCTTTCCTTATTTACCAGTCTCTACTCATAAGACAAGTTCAGTTTTGTTTTTGGTAGTTTCGTCAACGAAGTCCATTTCAAGGGGTAGGGCAACATTGATTATAATGTGGCCTACAATCGGCTCAGCTTGGAGAACACAGACATCTTTTCCAAGAAAGTAATTGAATGATAAGGAAAAATACTCAGCTATTCCCTTTGGGCTCCTACTACACTTCTTGGCATAAGACAGGCCTCTTCCATGGAAAAGCCCACAGGGATGAGCTAATTAGCATGGTGGTTGTAGAAGGTACTTCTGTGATTGTTTNAGCTGAAATCCATTTATTTTATGGCCCAATAAAATTCGGTGTGCAGTGGTAAATAAAACCATGTGGACTGGGTCCTAATGGGCTCCATTTGCAGCCCAAGATAAATTAAGGAAGAGAAAGAAAAAAAATTGTGCAAACAGAAACAGTATATTTTTGGCCTCTGATGTCTGCTTACATTCAGTCCCCACTTGAACAGCAATCCTCATTTGAAAGCAAACTTAAAAAAACTCTCTGTAATACAGATGGACTTCATTTGGCTGGAAGCAAATGTGCAAAGGTACCTTTATGCATTAAATTGCAGTGTTGACTTCTGCACTTGAAATTTCATTTTGTCATTTTTAATCACAATGAGCAAATGTCATCCTTAATAATAACCCTCTGCTCCTTCTAATGCCTTTCAACAGAGCCCTTGAAAGTGCTTTTGCAAATATTAATAAACCGAGATTCGAAACAACTCCCAGAGTGGCTGTTTTGCATCTGAAAAGAAGCCCAAAGTCACGGGATGACTTTGCTAACCACACAGGAAACTGAGTTTGGGACAAGAAACAAAGACTGTCATTTGGGCTTATGTCAGTCTCACCTTTTTTACACTCATTTTTCACGAAAATCTAAATCTCAAGACATGAGGAATAAATGATGAATTGGTCTCTGGTTCAGGTTTTCTTTGTTTTTTATTAAAATGTTTACTCAAATACATACCCCCCTCTCTTTCTCTCTCTCTGTCACACATACACACACACACACACACACACACACACATATATGCCTTCCACTTTGCCCTTGCTTTCTATACTCAGATGCCTGATGTCCAGCTAATAAATTAATCCTCATTTATTCAGAACCAGACTCATAATGCCTTCTCCAGAATGCTTTTCCTGATAGTTCCCTTCTGGAATGTTATCAAGANTAAGTTAGATCTATTTTCTATGTGCTTTTATTTATTTGTGTGTTTATTCCTTTATTTATTTATCCATTTATTTCTTGAAGTGTTGATGATGGAACTCAGGCCTTACTACTAAGNCTCCACCACAAAGCCTGCTCCTAGCTTTTGTGATTTCTATCTTCCTCTGGGTACCTCCCTTACAATTATGTTTGTTTGGTTTCCCTGATTGCATGTGTATGTGTTTGTGGCTTGCATGTGTGTGAACATGAAGGTATGTGCACTAGTGAGTTCACAGAGGGAGGTCAGAACAGAAGATGTCTTTTGCTATTGCTGTCTTTTTGATTTTCTTGAGACAAGGTCTTCTACTGAAACAGAAGCTCACCTCACCATTTTAATTAGACTGGCTAGCAATTTAGCTCTCAGAGTCTGTTCTTCTTCATCACTCAACACTGGGGATATAGACCCACTCAGCCATAGCTGGCTTTTTACATGAGTCCTGGGAATTCACATTCAGGTATTTCTCTTTGCAGAGCCCAATTTTCTCTACTGTGACACATTCCCAGCCCTAGTGTTTTCTGTCTCCATCACTAGAAAGTAAATATCTTAANAACAAAACTGGCATAGTGAAAGGAACATATTTGTTTATTCAACAAATATCTAGCAGCATTCACTATATTATTGTGGTGTTCAAATTCAATGGGAGAAACCTAAGACTTAGGCTTAATTCAAATTTAGATTAAATGAATTTTTTCTTACTGCTACCAGAAGAACATCAGCCTTAGAGCCAAACAGCATTCTGTGCAGAAGGGAGGTAAGGTGGAGTTTTAACAGCAGACATCAGAAAGGTGTGTATTACAACTATCCATGGAATCCACAGNGACTACTCCAACTGTTGAGGCCTACCTCAAGAATTGAGTACTGGTTCCCAGTGATTTGGCTTTGTCACTTTAAATCACAATGAAAAAAAATTTGANGTGTATGGAAAACTGTGGTACAAGAAATGGTTCTGGAGAAACAGAGTTGTAAGTAAGAATGNCTTCTTCTAGTGGGCTTAGTGGGATCTGGAACTGGCTCTTCAGCTGGATAGAACCTACAGTCACTGAAGACTTCTCAGAGTCTGTGAAGCACACATGGTGTACACTGTTTAAAGAATTTAATCAAGATAAAGGCATTTGATAATCCTGACTCACCTTCTTTGAGGTGTAAGAACTTTAGTGAGTCTATATACTGTCTCTTATACACATCTAGATGTGTATAAGAGACAGGTAAAAGGTCAATGGCCCTTAAGGGATTCCTGGTTCCATATTATGTTTCTTTAGTCATCACAGGGGAACTCTATAAATTATTACTCATGTTTGAGCACTCCAATGACTGATCAGAGTATCCATTTCTAGGCAGGCAAAAACACAGTGCCATTAAGTTAGAGCTGGTTGTCACAGCACCATAATATAAATAAATATGGGTAATTTTACTGTCAACTTGCCATAAATTAGAATTCCTCGAGTAAGGAGTCTCACCTAAACAATTTCCCTTATTGCCTTGATTGGTATGGGAAGACTCATCTCAATTGTGGGTTTCACTCATTTCAGAAAAAAATTTTCTCACCTTTTACTTTACTTTGTCTTGTTGCCTGAGTTGGTTTGCCCTGTTGTTGCTGCCTCTGCCAATTCCTTCACTGATCACAGAACCAGTGTTTCCATATTTTCATCACGGAATAGGAACCAATGACTCCCCAGGAACTTTCTAGGCTCCCATCACCAGATTAGAACTACTGAGGCACCCTGACTTGGAAACTGAGTAGTTAGTTACTGACCAATGGGAGAAAGCTATTCTGGGACTACTCCAACTGTTGAGGCCTACCTCAAGAATTGAGTACTGGTTCCCAGTGATTTGGCTTTGTCACTTTAAATCACAATGAAAAAAAATTTGA